>OV725078.1:104648988-104783988 GCA_928085145.1 Nezara viridula | reverse complement strand
TCAGCTAGTATATATAATATAAATATACATATAAATATAAAAATATTACTAAATAGTATCTCGAAAATGAGGCAGAGATTTTTTTATTTTTTGCGTATAACACGTTGGTTTTATTGATTGCATAATGGATTGACGGGCATTAATTTATATTTTTTGATTCCTACAATAATTCGTATTTAAAGATTTTAAAGCACGTTAAAACCAGATCTAACTTGCTTTTTAAAACAAAAAGTTACTTGGCCTATTTTACTGTTAGCGTCTTTTGGTTATTGTAATTTCTTGTAGATTCGAACTGATTAAAAGCCATAATTAATTTTTGTTCTTGTTTTGTACAACAAAAAATATCTATTAAGTATTCTATTAAGCAGATAGCAATTAAAAGGGGTCAAGGAAAAAACAATTATTCCTATTTTAATGGTTTCTTGTCTTCCAAATAAAAGCGAATCGATTGGGCACACAGTTTTTTAATAAAAAAGAATAGGCGGTTAGGGGAAAATAACCTAAGTTCTGGAAGTGTGGGGAAGAACCATCTAACTCCATTTCCTCTGAAAATTAACAAACTCGGTCAGTTTTAATTGAGAAAAATAAAATAGTTGAAACCGTTTTAATCAGTCAGCTTATAATACTTTTTATTCGACTAGGATCATATTTTTAATCAGGAAGGGTATAATATGAGGTAATATAAGAATATGACATGGGATGTGTTAGAAATATATTGCTACTTAAGTTTGAAATCATACGTCCTGAATGTTTGGCGACAAATTTTACATCGGAGTAGAAACAAATTCATTTAAAAGTATCGAATTTTCTATGGATGATCTTTTCCAGAACTGGATTGAATATCTTTATGGTCACTACAAAATGAAATCTCCTTTTCCGATTTCATCAATTTGTGTTATAAAGCACATTTCGAAGGATAAATAATGAAGAAAGGTTCAGATATGATAAAGGTAATCTAATAAGCTCAGGTTACCGTTTTCTACTGAATATTTTTCGATTGTATCCGAGCGCGATATCAGATAACAGATAAAAAACTGTTCTACCGAGAAATTTCTTATCTCTTAGCTCACTGGGACTATTGATAAAGGCGGATTTGTAAAAAGGCACAAGCAGACGTTTTCTACCAAACCTATGAGAAATTGAATACTGTTGAAAATTTTAGCATTCCCCTTAGGAGTATACCATACCATTCAAACTAGCTCCTTTTTTTATCGGTTACAGGATAGCGATAAAAATTCAGCGAAAAGTTCTGAATTGATTGAAACTAACCAACTGGAAATTTTTTTTTTCATATTGAATATTGTATAGATTTAAAAAAACGAGGAACGTGAGACCCAGTTCGCCAGAAAAGTTTTCATTTATCCACTAGTTATTCTCTATAGTCTGAATTCGAAAATGAATCATATAACGATAAAAAATATATTGTTATAAATATAATCTAACAATTTTATTATAATTAAACACATACACACGGATATGAAGGATATCCCATAAGTAAACAGAAACATTAGAAAGAGTGATAGCAAACCTCAAAAGATACGAATGAGATTATAAACTTTGGTCCGAATTTCTATAGAAAAGAAGAAAATTTAACAATAAAGGTAATTAACTATTGTCTAATAGAAATCTACCAAAATACAAATAGAGTTTGTCTTTGTAAAAGCCATTTGAATGATACTTTTTTGCAGCTTTGTAGCTTATAATTTTTCTTATTTTTGAAAATATTAAATATGAGCGATTTTCTTTTTATCATATTCCGACTCGACTTGTTACACTACTTTTAGAAAAACTTACTTGTTTAATATGCTTTAATTTCATATTATTTGAATTCAGGTTTTCCGTGGCCATTTCTATTAGTGGGTTAACTGCAGTCGAAGTAGAGATTGATGAAAAAAACTCTTAAAAGGTTTGGATAAAGAAAAACTCCACTCGCATTCAAAGTAAATTTTATATTGTTTACTATGAAGCAATTGTTAATTTTCTAAACAAAAAACGAACCTTACTTAGAAAAACAAACAACTAATTTCTTACGTTTCTGCGGAAAATCAAACCATCAAGTATTTACATCAACTTTTTGTAAATCTTTAGGTCTGCTATTACTCCTTTAAATATGTCCATTTAGTTCCGAAACACCCTCTATGTCAACACATTACTTGATATTGCAAGAGTAGCACCTTATTCAATTTCTTCCTTGTTAAGATATTTTTTACTGTGAATATTTAACTAAGAAAAGTTCCTTACCATTTTTTTTTTTAATCTTATTCGGATCTGAAGCAATAGCATTGTTGCTTAGGTTTCATTTGTAGCAAAAAGAATTATTTTATGGCAAAGACATTCGCGAAACATACGGCCGTTTTTATGTTAAGCCATTTTAGGCTAATCTTTCAGCATAACAAGTGGTACTACACTTGGTATGGTAATACATAGTGCGTAGTTCTGGAGTGATCATCCTCCTCAGTCAATGACTAATCCCCTTTTCCACCCCTCCTAAGCCTACTGCCATTGCTCTTTAATATTAATCCCTACTCACACTTACGATTCCACCTGTTTGGTTGTTTTGTTTTATGGCAAAAAAAGAAAAAAAGCCAAACAGAGGCGTTTATTATCAAAGAAAAATAGTGAATGGAAAGTAATTTTTTTTATTTATTTATTATTTTATTGAAATTTACAACTGTAAACAAATATAATACCAGTAAATTTGATATAGGAATATATTACATGAAGGTACTCGTGAAGAAGCTCCCCATGGGTAACACTTCAAAGATAAATTAATTTAGGAGGTCTCTTGGCCATCTTCTTTTCAGACGCCTCGGAGGGTTGTCAGGAATTGTGCAGGATGAAAGGTTACAAACTAGAGGATTGAGGTAACCAAAGATTTTGGAATGAAAAGAGGCATTTCTAGTTCGGGCTAAGTCTTCCACAAGAGGAATGTTGAGGTCTTTATGGATAATTTTATTTATTACATAATAAAGGGAATTTAGGATTTTGGATTGTAAGGATTGGATACGGGAAGAATTTGATGTTTTTGTAAAGCCCCAAAGCTCAATACCGTATGTCCAAATGGGCCTGATGATTTTAGTGTAAATGAGTTTTTGTAGAATATTGGAAGGTTAGAGCGTTTGTCAAGTAATTGTTGTAGTAGTCAAAATCTGTTGGCAGTTTCTTGTCTTTTAAGTCTAGTATGAGGATTAGAGGTAAGACGTTTGTCAAGAAGGTGTCCTAGATAACGGATCTGTTCGACAGGGATCAGTGTAATATTGTTAAATTATACGGTGGGACAGGATACGGTGTTGGATATGGTGTTGTAGGTTTACGGCGAAGGGTAAAAGTATTTTGTTGGATTTTTTTTTGGATTAATTTTAATTCTCAAATTTGCACACCATTTTTCAATGGCTGGAATGTGTGACTGCAGGGTTTGTGATGCAATAGTTGGTTCATTATTGACAGACAACACACACGTTTCACCAGCATAGGTAGGGAGCATAGGACGGTTGAAGTAAAATATTTGAACAAAAGTAGGTAAACTTTACTGTTAAAGTAGACTTTACTGTTTCAATTTAGTTTTTAAATATAATGTCAAAATGTATGAATCAAGTATAACATCATCATTATCAAATTATCCAAACTCCAAAACATTAACCAAAGAAATACGACATTTATAACTTCAGCATTTATATTTCTGAAACAGAAATTTTTCATCATGTATATTTTATAAATGTATAATTAAATAATGATTTATTTTGTATAATATGACCAAAAAAAAAAAAAAAAATTTAACCGTTGAGCGCCTGTCTATTTCAGCCTTACTGTCATAGATATTTTTCTCTTACAAATAACCCTTCAAAGAAACCAATATTTTTGGCAATATAAAATCGATCATGGATAAAGCTAAACCATGTTAGCTCAGGTGAAATGGCTGGTTTTAAATAATAAAATAGGAAAAGGATGGGTTCAACGTAATTATATTATATTATATCGACAGAAAATAAAACAAAGGAAAAAAAAACGCTAACTGTAAAGACAATATAAAGTATAAAGATAAAAGAATAATAATAAGATAAATGAATGAAAAGAATAATATTAGCAAAACGTTATATTTATATACAACCATATATTAGGAATGCCAATGCTAAACATTAATGGCTAATAAAAAAAAAAAAGAAGCATTTATAAAAAAGGTAAAAAATAAAGCTTCTCTTACTTTTCTGCTGCCAACCTCTGTTACAACTAAAATATGAATAGTTATTGGGGTCTAAACTATAGTTTATCGGAAGACAATAAAATAATAATAAATAAATACGTACTCCGGAGGAACGGATACTATAAGTATACAACTGAAATTTCTTCTCTGAGAAATCTCCCTTTGAAAACCTTTGTGAAGCAAGTCTTTCCTGCTCCCTACGATGTACTGCCGCTGTGCTCTCACAGCTTCTTCTTTACAAGTGACAGGTTTCATCTGGATGGTCACCTGCTCGCATCACGCGGAACATCGACATCAAATGTGGACTGTAACAAGGCATCAACGGGTAAACCCGACTAACGGAGACCGAGTTTCATGCAAAATAACAAAAAATAAGACATAAAAAAAAAGTTGTCTACTTACGTTAGCTTTACTATTTCAAACCCATCATCACATCAGAATTACTTTGCTGATTAACTAAAGGTCACAAAGGTCATACCAGCAGATGATATCGACATTCATTTAATCTGCATGATGAATGGTTCCTTTTCCAAACCAGTGAGGTGGAAAGAGAGAGGCCAAATAAAATTGATTGTTGATGCAGAGTTATTTTCCGCGATGCCAATGGCTAGTGAGGTGGAAAAGGCAGAAAGCATTGGACCAGTTTGAAAGCTACTTCTCTCCCACTTCATTCAATCTCAGATCGTCTCTTGAATAGTTATTAGCTCCGCTAAAAGGTTGGTTTTAATCCCATCTGGAAGGCAAGGTGCTTATAGTATATCCTCCTCCCACCCCCCCACATCATGGAAAATGTTAAAATAGTTTTGCTCGAATGGTATCGGAAAATCGATATTCACTTATGAGACCTATTGGAAGTGGCTTGAGACTAAATTGTATGTGCTAAATTGTATGATATTATTCACTGATTTTCCCGATTTAATATAAATTATTGGCTTTTAGTTGCCCAATTCGTAAATTATAAACTCGGATACAGGAACAACTAAAAAAAAAAACTTTATTGCTATGAAAACAAACACAATGTTACATAATAAAGAGCGACAACACTACTAAACATGAGCTACTATGCTACTGCTTACTACTAAGACCTATATATAGTGGTGGGGAGAAATTGCTGATGCTGCAGTACAATATTAGGGTAAATGGTGTTTAACTGCTCCCATCCGAAGATTCGATCCTCCTAGCGAAGAATTGGTTGAGAATTTGTCCAGGGGTTGAAAGTTTGATTGCTGTGATACTTTTACCGTCGGGGTAACTGATTTGTTAACAGTAAAGAGCGTTTTGACATGTGAATACTTGAGGTATATATGATATGAGAATAAGTAAAATACAATAATTGAGGAAATTAAATAGAATATGTCAGATATATACATATGATGATCCCAAGAAAGACTATCTAATTCTATTCTAGAAGTTTCTATATATTCTAAGTTATGAAAAGATATATTGGAATGACTAAATCTAAATATTTCATATGATTAAGACAAAGGTAATATACTAATATTCTTGTTTCTAGTAATATTTACAAAATAATCATCAAAATATCCTAATTTTAATACACAACTTTTGGGTATAGGAATGGGTTAGACAGTATTATATATAGGTAGTGGGTATAGAACATTCTGGTTAAACAATATATATGCATCAATATCTTCAATATATCTAATAAATGATTCTTGATTATTAATAGTGATGGTCTTACAAGAGGTAATATCATTTTTGATAACTTTATTAATACATGGATTTTTATTTAATATAACATCTGTATAATAATAATTAGTTTTGATATAGGTACAGTTTTCTGTATAAGCTTGATTGTTGGAAAACAAAATTAAATTAAATGACCTACTGTTGTTACAAGATCATTCTGATGAATAGAGGGTACAGATAACAAATATAAGGTTGACAATTTTCTACTTTCTTTAGGGATTGACAAAATATAATGAATTGTACCATTTCTTATGGCACAGTGGATTTTACTAGTTAGCCATAAAGTTTCTAAATCGGTACTTATATATTTTTGTTTTAGATCAGCATGTTTAATGATGTCGGCGTGTGGTATGCCGAGTCTACACATTTCTTAAGAGTTTTCAATGTCAAGGATTCTGATAGTTATATAGTTAATGATAAAATAAAGTTCTTCTAAATGTATTTTATATTTCTCTTTGTCAGTTTGTGTAATGACTTCACTTAATTTTTTATTATTATTATTTATAATTTGTAAGTCTGGATAAATTAAAATAGGGGCATTTAGTAATACAAATTTTAAATTGTTAAAAGCGTCAATATAAGTAGCTGGATTTATGTTGTCTTTTGATTACCGTAAGCTATAAGTTAAAGGTTGAGCAATACGAGAATAATTATTATTGAACTTTCTATAATAACCAGTTAGTCCAAGAAATTGTCTAATTTCTTTTTCTGTTGTTGGGAGTGGAAACTTTTCAATAGCTTCAAGTGTTAATATATGTCCAAGAAATGGTAGTTCAGTATGAAAAAACTCAGTTTTTGATAATTGAAATAGATAAGTCATGTTCATTCAATTTGGAAAGTACAACATCTAAGTGCCGAAAATGTTCTCCTTTTGATTTTGAAAAAAATGTAATGTCATTAATATATACAAGTACATTTGGTGTGTTTGCTAATAAGGAGTTCACCGATTGTTGAAATGTTGGTGGGGCATTGCAAAGTCCGGATGGAATACGAGTAATTCATAATGTCCAGTGTCAGCTGAAAAAGCTGTTTAAGCGATTGAATTTTTATCCATTTCGATTTGATGAAAGCCTGAGGCTAAATCAATAGTTGTAAAATATTCCGATCCGTTAAGTTTGTTTAAAAGATCCTCAAGGTTTGGCAGTGGCAATTTATCTGGAATTGTTTCAGCATTTAATTTTTTATAATCAATTACAACTCTTATTTTTTCGTTTTCCGTCAGGTTTTTTTAGGTACTATCCCTATTCAGCTTTTATAAGGTGAGTTACTTTCTCGAATTATGTTAATTTCTTACATTTTCATTTTCATTCTTAATTTTTATTATTTGTCCATTTCTATTTAAATCATGATCATTTTTATTAGTATTAGTATTACCATTTGATTCAATATTGTTAGCATTTTTTACATTTTCATTTTCATTATTTATTATTTGTCCACTTGTATTTAAACCATAATCACTTTTATTATTATTACAATTCGATTCAATATTAATAACATTTCTAACATTTTCATTTTCATTCTTTATTTTTATTATTTTTCCATCTTTTATACGTATACTTTTTATAGCTAAGTAATCATTTTCTTCAAAATCCATTTTCATTCCGATACTTCTTATTGATCCAATACCAAGTAATAAATCAAATTTTTTATTAAATTCAAAAATTGTACACTTAATTAATAATTCATGTTAATTAACCTTTCCTAATCTGGGTGCAAGATCTATGAAAATCGCTCCATGTCCCGGCTTACGACCATTAGGAGTGTTAACAATAAACTCTTCCGATAGAATTTTAATTCCGTCGGGTACAGAACTTGGGTTTATATAACTAACTTGTGATCCAGTATCAACCATCCATTTGCTGCCGAGTAAATCCGTAAATTCAACCAAATTATCATTTAGATTAAAGTCTTTGTTTCTTTGTTACGTGGTTTTGGTTCGCCCTTCCTTGATCTAAAAAGTGATTAAATTTATCTTCTAAGCTAGCTAGTCTTTCTTTTAATTCATAATTTTCTTCTTCTAGATGATGGACATCATTACTTTTAACAGTTCTTATTGAAACTGTGTTTTGTGAATTGGGATTAAAAGGTTGTGATGGAAATGAGTCTTTTGTTTTACCGTTTCCGCGCCAGTTATTTTTTTTATCCCACGCTTGTGGTCAATGTTGTTGGCAGGACGATGATAGGCCATCGTATCTGTAACGATTTTCCTGTTGGTATTGATTGTGTGGACGGCGATAGTCGCAGTTTTCATGATGGTTATATTTTTGTGGATTGCTATAATGGTGATTTTCGTGACGGTTATAGTTTTGTGAGGAACGGCAATCATTGTTGTTTCTATATTGATATGAGGGTTGTTGATAATTTGAACTTCTATAATGATCATTATTTTTAAATTGTTCATTTTTTCTTGATTCGAAATTAGTGTTTTTTTGGTCTTTTTGGGGTCTATGGCAATGATTATTATGATTGTTAGAGTAAGTTTGTTCTCGTCTTGGAATAGATAATGTTTGATTTAGGTTCTTTCCATAATACCTGAACATCTGTTTAAAATAGTGTTTCTGAATTGGTCTAAGTCTGGTAAAATCATGTGATTTAAAAAATCAGATAAGTCTGTGTGTAAGTTATGTAAAATGTAGCTGTTAATTTCCCTATCTTGACATTTTATCATTGCGTCTTTATCGCCAATTTCGACATCGAATTTTATACGAGAAAATATTAATGATCTAATTTTTGCTATTCGGTTTATAAAGTCAATTGGATGCTCTTTTGTATAAGGATAAGTATGCATTAATTCACTTTTTAATTTTTCAACACTTCTTGATTCCTTAAATTGTTGGGTTAAGTATAATAATAATGACTCTACTGCTTCAAAAGAATTTGCTAATAGGCAATCTCTAGCAAAACCTTTTAATTTAGATTTAACAATAGTAAATAATTGTGAATGATTTACTTTTTTGGTATGGAAACAAACACAATGTTACACAATGAGAGCTACAACACTACTGAGACATGAGTATATATATTTTTTTCAAGTAGATAAACCAAAAATATATAACTCAAATAATGAAAGTAATATGGTTAAGGTTTATTAACTTTTAAAAAATTTAAGAGATATCAAAAGTAGAGAAACTAGCTTCTACCATCGCACCAGTTTTTTAAAAATTTATTTAAATAACATTATTATAAATAAAACTAATATAATATAAAACACCAATTTTAAATAATTTAACTAATCATATATTTTTATCTGTGCTCATAGGATTATGTTATTTGCTATGTGAGCGTTATAATTTTCTAATTTTGGAATTTTGGCGTTCGGATACCTTTTCCTTTTTTTTCTCTTTAAATTTCAGAGATTGTTTTGTATCGGTTTTACCGAAACACACACACACACACACATATATATATATTGTATAATTGTAATTATGTTGGTATAGTATAGTATTAATACTGTGATGAGTAACATGGAAAAGAATTTGTATATATATATATATATATATATATATATATATATATATATATATATATATATATATATATATATATATGTGTGTGTGTGTGTGTGTGTGTGTGTGTGTGTGTGTGTGTGTGTGTGTGTGTGTGTGTGTGTGTGTGTGTGTGTGTGTGTGTGTGTGTGTGTGATCAAAGTATAATTAAGTGCTATGTCTAAAAAAAAAGGTATGATGTGTATCGAGCAACATAGAAGGGCACCGCTGTTTTAAATGCATAAATGCATTAAATACATTTCTCTCTCCCTCTCTTAACTTGTATATACAGTATGAGCCTCACACCACACATACTAAGAGTGAATACTTAGAGCTCTAATGCCTAGTGCCCTTTGTTGTATTTTTATTATTCTAAAAAAAAAGAGAGATTGTAACAATATTGTTGCCAGTCAAAACTATAATCAATTGTAAGACTGGCGGTGCAAATAAGCAAGATTAAAAATCACTTTAGGATATGTGAAAATATAAAAAGATGAATGTTCAAAGTTAAAAAATGTTGAAAAAGAGTATATATTAATATTCTGGTGTGTCCATAAAATACAATTTAATACTTTCAGGATGATTAGGAATGCAATAAAATTATAGATAATAAAAAGATTTAAAAACGTTTATAAATATAAAATAAACAGAGAAAATAAATTAAGTAAACAAAATATCAATGAATCACAAAATAATCAGAGTATCTGGGTATACTTTGAGATTCTCACAGCTTAGGTTTTTAGGTGCATTTCGTGATTAATCTGATTGGGAATGGAGTAGGTGTTTGAAGAGGAGAGGTTTGAAAGAGGATATTGAATTTGCTTGTTGAATATCTGAGGATATAGAGTTCCAGAGGGTGATGTGTGGTTTCCAGGACAGGGTTTGATCGAGAGTAACACGAAGGTTTTTAACGGTTGTATGGAAGAAGATAGGTGAGTTGTTCAGAAGAAGATTAGGAGGTGCTGAAAAGGATTTGAGGAGTGAGGAGTATCTGATCAGGATGGAATTTGTCTTCTCCGAATTTAATGTCAGCTTATGAAGATTCGCCCATGCTCATATTCTATTGATGTCTTTTTGCAGTTTCAGAACGGCATTAGAGGAATCCATCGGATTAAAGGAAAGATCATTTTTCACATCATCGGCATAAAGGGGGATATTGACAGTGCATGATAGAGGAAGGGAAGTCATTGATGTAGATGGAAAAGAGGGTGAGGGATAATGAGGAACCTTGTGGAACGCCTCTGGGCAGAAGTAGAGACATTGATTGAGGGTTATTAGAAACTACAACGTAATGGGAGCGATCGGTGAGAAAGGATTCGAACCAATTAAGGGCACTAGATGATAAGGAGATATTTTTAAGTTTAGTTAGGAGGATATTAGGGTCAACTAAGTCGAATGCTTTAGAGAAATCAAGAAGGATCAGGATGGTGAGTTTCTATTGGTCTATGGCTGTGCAGAGATCTTCGGAGATTTTAATGAGGGAGGAATGAGTGGAGTAGTCTGGTCAAAAACCAGACTGGAAGCAGTTCAAATGGTTATATTGTTGGAGATATTGGGATAGTTGGGATTGTTCTATTCGTTCTAAAGGTTCGGAAAGGTTAGATAACTGGGAAATTCGACGGAAATCATAAGGGGTTGTGGGATTAGAGATTTTGTTGAGTGGGTGACCAAGGGCGGTTTTCAGATGCTGAGAAAAGTGGAACTTTGCAGTGAAAAATTATAGATATGATAAAGGATTGAGAAAATGGATGGAAGTGAGGATTTAATTAATTTAACTGGGATATTATCTGGTCCGAAATCTTTGGTTTGGGATTTATAAATGGATTTAAGGAGGTCGTTAGGGGTAATATGCGAAAAGAAAAAATGATTGGGATTAAAAGGGGGATGTACGAGAGGTGGAGCTGGTACTTGGACAGAGGGGTAGGATGAATATGAGACAAAATGAGTGTTGAGTATGTCAGCTGAAATAAGGGTAGTCTGGATTTGGGTTGTTTTGCCTAAGGGTAATTTACGGAGGATTGCCCATATAGTTTTGGAGTTTGGATTGGATTAGCTGGATAAGGGTTGTTGGAAATAGTGGGACTAGGCATGGCGTATCACGGATTGCGAACTGTTTCGAAACAGCTTGAATTTCGTATAGTCTTCGGGAAGTCGAGTGCGCTTAAACCTTCGTCTTGTTGCGTCTCTTCGTTTGATACAATTTTTTATCGCAGGCGTCAACCAAGGGGCTGGGGTGTACTTGATTGTTCTGACTTTAAGAGGAGCATGACGGTCTAGGATAATGTGCAGTTGATTGGTTAAGGTTTCTACCATAATATCAACGGAGTTAGAAAAGTATATGGAGTCCCATTGGATTGCGTCAAGATCGAGCGTCAAAGTTTCGGATGATAGGAGATTAATGTCTCAGAAAGATATTGATCGGAGACTTAATAGAGGAACATTAAGGTTATAGGAGACCTGTATGAGATCATGAGCATATAAAAAAGAAAACGGGTGCTGTGATGAGGCAAGGATTTTATCAGGAGAGTCAATAATGCAAAGATCTAACCAAGGGTCTGAGTATTGGGTGTGATGGGTAAGGTTGTATGGGACTATATACAGCTTAAGAGAGTAGATTAGGTTTGATTATTAGGCTTGGTCAGAGGAAGGAAATAATAGATTAGTATTGAAATATCCAAAAAGAGCAATATTAGAGTAGGAAAGGCTCAGTTCATAGAGGATGATCTCGAGTGTTTCATCAAAGAGGATTCTAGGAGGTCGGTAGATGACACCATTGAGCAATAAATATGAGGAGGAGGATGTTTCAGCAAAAAGATATTCGATATGTTGGGAGACAGTAAGAGGAGACAAATAAAGGATTTTGGATTTCATGCTATCATGGAGAAAAATGGCTACTCCTCATCTGATTTTATTTTCTCTATCATGACGAAGTACGGACCTGACGTGGACAGCACCCGTTTCCTTCTTTGTCTGCTCATGATCTCATACAGGTCTCCTCCGTCACGATTATAGTTAAGGGATGAAACTTGAGAGGATGTGATCGTGGGTTTTAGCCAAGTTTCAGATACAGCGATTAGATGGTAGAAGTTGTGGAAGAAGAAATCGTGGAATTCATCTTTGTGGGCTAAAAGTGATTTTGCGTTAACATGACAGGATAATAAGACAGTAGTCATAAGAAATGGTAGATTGGGACAGTGAATCGGTAGGAGGGGCGAAAGATATGGAAATAATTAGGTTGGATTGATCCGAGATACACCGTAGATGCTGAAACATTAATAGCAAAACTATTGAAAAGTAGAAACTAGAAAAAAATAGGTAGAAGAAATAATTCAGATAGTATCCTATAATAAATGGAGATAAGAAACAAAAAAACAGTAGATCAGTGCAAACAAAAATATAGAATAGAATAGAAAATAATTTTATTCTGGGACGAAGTCCCTTCAGAATAACAAAAAAGTACAGAAATTAAAATTTTATATCTGGCCTGATAAAAACAAACATAAAAAGTAAAGATAAAGATAAATCAGTAAAAAAAAAAAATATATTAGTTATACATACTATATACAAAATAAAATAAAATAATCTATATACAAAACTCTCGAAACCATACTAAGATACTTAAAACTATGTACAATTGTAAAATATAACTAAACCCTTTTAGAAAAAATAAAAAATAAATAAATGTAAATTCTTCTTAACAGTAAAATCTGTGATTCTGTTGAAAAAAAAAAGAAAAACAAAAATGAAAGTCGAATCTATAATAAGTATTTAAGTTATGAGCTATATGTGAATATAATATTATAAATAATATGTAATTTTACATAAAAGGTTAGCTGATATCTGACTGTTTTTGGAACAGGAATTGGAATAGGAGGGTTTTGAATGTAGATAGGGATAAAGAATGCCAGATTTTGATAGGAAGAGAATTCCAAACATTAACAGAGCGAGCAATAAAGGAGTTTTGGAACGAGGTAGATCTGTGAGAAGGTCGGAAGGTCTAGATCTTGTGGAGAGGGAGTGGACTGAGGACTGAATTGGAGAAGGTTGTAGGCGTAGGAAGGACGATGATTGTTGATGATATGATAGAGGAATGTACCTAGGAAATATTGTCTTCGAATGGAGGGGAAGAGCCACTCTAACTCAGTGTAGTGGTGAGAGACATGGTAGTATCTCGGGGCACCAATTACAAATCTCACGCAACTGTTCATTGATCTTTTCAGTCTGTCACGGAGCTTCACCAAGAGTCCATCATACACCACACAGCTGTAGTCAAAGTGGGGGAAGATGAGAGAGGAAACGAGGAGTATACCCGTATGTTGGCGTAGGAGATGGCGGAAGCGATGGAATAGTTTGAGGGTAGAAATTGTCCGTCGGGAGATTTGAGAAATATGATGATTCCAGGAGAGGGTTTGATCAATAAATAATCCTAAATTTTTTACCGAGGAGTAGAAGGAGATTGGCTGGTCACCAAGGTTTAGTATGGAAAAGCATATAAGTATATACAGCTGAATACATAACGAATCTCCTGAATAAATAAAAATAAATCGTAAAAAAAAAATCTTATTACTGTCGTTAGCATTAGTTTTCACTTTATTTAAATGTTTTTCGTTATAGACTTTTAATTTTTAAAATAAATGAGGTTTCATAAGATTTAAAACCAGAAGCCTCGTGACTTTACCTAAACTAGAGAGAGATTATAAATTTAACTTGCGGAGCTAAGATTATTTATACGGCGAGCTCACGGGAGCATTCTACTTTCAGTAATATTTATGAGTGTTTTACCTACTTATCAGTCACGTCTGTGAATAAACTTCATGATAATATCCTTAGAACATTCATTAAACAGCTCTAATCTTTGTTAATTGTTAATTAAATATATTTTTATGTAGTTTTATGGCAAATGTTGAAAAGCTAAATGGCAGACAATTATTACATCAATTGTTAATTAAAGCGTAAAATAATTATTTAGCTAGTTCAGAAGAATTCTATAACAACTCAAAAATTAATTTTTAATAAGTTTATTATGTTTTTGGGTGTTCATTTGTATGTAGTATATATAACTATTTATTAATCGTTATTTTAGAAAAAAAGCCAGTGATAGTAACATGACAGAGGGGTAATAAATTGTAACACTAATGAGTTTTGATCATCTGTAGTTTTTCGTTGCCCCTTAGTCATCCAGCTAACGTCATTCTTGAGGTATTAATTATTATAAATGAAAGTAAAATTATTAGTATTAGCTTTAAATTAGATATGTTCCATGTTAAAAAACACACATTAGAGCTGTAGTTTTTATAAATACTCCTTGGCATATTGCTACTATTTACACTGTAAAGTCATTTTCATTGTCTATATCTCGTTTTATTGTTACAGATATATGTATACATCTTTTTTTTTTGCCAAAATATAGTCATATAAGATGCAACTGGAAGGAAAAAAAATAGTCGTATAAAACCAGTGACCATAATACTTTATTTTCCAACAATGATTAAATAGTTGTGGCAAGGATCAAACATAACATTGACACCTAACAAACGGCATGATATTTTGGGTTTGCTATATTATTAATGAAATAGGGAAATCTATTATTTTTCAGCAGTAAGAACATACTCTATGATATCAATAAATCAACCGTGGTCAAAATGATTTTAATGAAACAAAATTCAAAATAACGAGACATGTATAAACGCAAACAATTTTAATGAAAATTATCTTAAAACCTAAAATAAAAAAATAAATTTAATTTTTAAGCAACAATCGCTATATACAAAAATATTTGTATCTATTTATTTCATGTGACCAGGTGTGTCCATCTCCCTCAAGACCGCTGGTTCATAAATCTTCCCCAACCCATCCCAAGATATTTTATTGTTCTTAGCTTCTTAAAAACAGTGGAATCGAAAGTAGAATTTAAGTATTCGTATATTATATACAATAACACATTTTGTGGTCTGTTCTATGCTTCCACTTATCTTTTGATTTGAAACTTTTCATTTTGAAAATTCATAACCATGTCGCAATGTGCCTCCTTCAAAAATAGAAAACCCCATTAAAATGTACCCTCCTCATAAATTTTGATGGCACAACTTTCATGTGACTTATATGTTACTTTACATATATTTTAAGTGATCCGCTTGCTTAGCAGTTAAGTATTAGACCGAGGTTAAAGTCCCACTGTTGGTTGAAAACATATTTACTGTTATATCAGTCGTGGATGGTAATTAGTGTCTGGTGCTGACTAAACAACAAAAAAAAATAGTTTAATTCATGCTAAAATTCCAAAATATACTACACTATTTACGGTTTTAACAGCTGGAATAAAATATACCATTCCTTTATTTGATTAAATAGTTAAAAATTCGAATTTCTAATACCGTTATATCAATATTATTCCGTAGCGTAACCTAAATATGATGTGGTTAGGTTGTCTGTGTCGTTCCATCACTGCACCTACTCCCTGAATCGTACTCCAAACTCTGTCACGGTCTGTGTAGGCCAAGTTATATCTTCAGCTCCAATATCAGAAAAACACTTAAGACCTCTTTTCTTATTTCTTGCTAGATTTTATATAAATATCCAGGTGGGGGCAAGGATGATTTCGATCGGTTCTTAACTTCGGCGGGTGCACAATTATTTTAACTGGCCACAACCTAAAAGGAACCAGTTACTTAACCCGTTACTAGTTACCAGCTACTCTGAGTGAAGGCCTTCCCCACAGCCCTTAGTCCGTAATTTACCTCCTCCCAATCCTGACGCTGCCCTTTGATGGAAGAATATGTGTTTGGTGTCAGCATATTTTAAGTTTGTTTTCGGCGCCTCATAATAATTTTAAAAGATTATTTACTATGTTCAATACATAGCAATATAAAAAAGATGGTTTTCATTCCTTCTATTATCTATCGTACATTAGGGGATTATTAATGCGATAATAAATTTAAAAATTGTTGGGCATGAACGGGAAACGATATTAGTTTGTCATTAATGCAATAAACTTCCAAATATTTACTTTTGTTTTTTCTCCTAATGTCCTCGCCCCAGTGTACATTGTGTGGTTTAAGCCTCGTATGGTAACAAATTTTGGTGCCTGTTTCGTCTTCATTCTGTAAAGCATATCGTATAGCTGATAGAAAGAGCTTGAAAGTCAACAAATATGACATCCCGGTCTGATTTCTCTGTTTTATTCCCTTGTGGGCGAGGAGAATTGCCTTGATTTCCCCATCAAAATTGGATGCCATACGCCCCACCAGTTCCGATATTTGGAATTCCGATGAGTAGAAGCTCCTGCAATAATAGGCTTCTTCACCCTTCTGTGTAGATGTACATCGTTCCACTTTTTTGTAGGGTATTAACTTAGTTACAAAAATCTTATTTATTTTTCTTGATTTTCTTATAATAAATAACGATGACATTATAGCTGCATAACGATAATACTAAAGTCTAAAATTATAATAATGATTTTCTTTAAGTACAAGTATCAAGTGAAATTATAGCGATTACGGAAAATTTCAAATCTTTTTTGTTCTTTTTCTCGAATCAATATAATTTGTTCATTTGAAAAAAATAAACGTTTTAATTTATATTCGTTATAAAAAAAATGATAAATATAAACTATGGAAGATTTTAATAGTTCACTAAAGTGGAAAATGATAAATATATTTTGGTAAGGTTAAAAACATATTTACGGAAATAAGAATAGTATTATCGGTGTATAAAATGAGATAGGAAATCTACATTTTTTAGACAAAATTAATATCTAAAATATAAGGTCGTAGAAAGGAATGGAGAGGGCCGAAAAATTAATGACTTTTAATTGCTGTAGTTAATAATGTCTGCTTGGATATTATTCAATAATAAATAAATGTATCCAGAGACGCTTGAAGGAATTTCCATCTAAAATAATTAGAAAGATCTTAAATTTATGTTCAGTTTCTAAAGCCAAAATTATATAGTGCACAGAACAATCATATTTGTGTTAATTGCCATAAGTTTGTATTGATTACTTAATACAGTATAATATTATTTTTTAAAAAATTTCACTTAAATTTATGAGAAATTATTATTATTTTTTTTGTATAATTTAATGCAATCTGTATAATTTAATATAATCTTATACCCAACATACCTATAAATTAAACATAATTTTACTATTTCAATGTCTAATTATAAATAAGATTCAAATATTTATAACCAATATGAAATTTAATTTGTTAATATTTTTAATTAATATATACCACCATGTATATTCTTCCAAAGCAGGCTTTCAGCTTAAAATAGTGTAAATTGTACCGCATAAGCCCGTGAGCAAGCACAAGTCGATTCCGCGGCTTTATAGGACTTACACTTTATTCAGTTCCAATTATTCCGGTGCTGAATATTAATGGCAAACTATTAAGGTTACGTCACTTTTGAATAATAAACGATTTAATTATTCGAGGCAAGTCTTGCCGTTTCTGCGTCTCTATCTATGAACCGCTTTCAAAAGGATCTAATCATATGGAGATCTAATCGTCTTGGGTTTTTCTTATTTAAATCAGGTTCAACTTGTGTGATAGCTCGTTTAGGAAAATTAATTAAAATATGTCAAAATTTAAAAGCCATGGGCTGTCATATATATATTCGTACTCCAAAATTGTACTTTTAAAACTAATTTCAAATTATAGAGAAACTAATTCTACTAATGAATATATTTTTTCAACTAAAATTTGCTATGCATTGAACATATCAAACAATCTTTTAAAATTGTTATGAGGTGCCAAAGTTGGAATATGCTGACACCAAACACATCTGCTGACATCAAATACAGCGTCAAAAGGTGGAGATCGGGTACCTACCTAGACACTGCAAGGACCGAGGACACTCTGGTGAAGGCCTGTACTCAGAATACTTGGTAACTAGTAACGGATTAAGTAACTGATTCCCTTTAGTGTGTGGTTAGTTAAAATAATTGTTATAGTTAAGAACCAATCAAAACCATCCTTGCCCTACCCTGGGTATTTGTATGAAATCTCGTGGATGGAAAAGCTGGAGGTCAGCCCCTTACCTTAGAATACCTTTGGGTAAGCAAAGGTTCAATGAATATTGTGTACATATATTTATTAGTTAGCTATATATTGTAATTAGTTTAAATAAAGTTTCTGGAGTGTCAGAAAAAAAAGTATTTTTCTGACGTTGGGATCTGAAGAGTCAGGCAGCTTGGCCTACACAGACCGTGTAGCCCTGGATCCAGGGCCCAAAAATCGACCTGATTGCAGGCGAAGGTTTGATTTTAAATTGCGAATGTGTATGTTATTCTCAGTAAAAAAAACCTTGTCTGCCGTTTCAGAGCCGCTGCTTTCAAAAATGGCGGCTGATTTAAAGAATATTAGGCCAGTAATTTGAGGATCGAAACGGGAAATCCATTGCGAAAAATGTTAGAAAAGTTTTTATTTTTTTAACTTGTATATACGGGTTTAGACATGTAAAAAACAAAATTGCTAACGCTGGCCACCAAGGAAAAACTTTTTACATCCAAAAAAGTCAGATTTTTTCGATTTTTTGGGGTTTTTTCACCTATAACTCCTAAACGGTGCATCAAAACGAAAAATATACCCCGTAATAAATTAAAGAACGTTAAATTTTGCGTCAAACGAGTACATAAACTTTAAAATTTAGTTGCGCCGTAAGGTATAAAACCACGGTCAACCAACGCTAAGGTTTACCTAATTTGTCAAAAACTGAGACAAATTACAATAAATGGCCCTGTAACTTGGAAATAAGTTCTCTAAGAGGAAAAACCCATAGAATCAAAATTGTAAAGCTTAAAATTTTGCGTATACTGAGTACTGACATTTTCATTGTAGGCTAATTATATACCTCGAATATGGATTCGTTATTCCTATATAAAATTTGGAATCTTTCGGCACACCGTTTACCAAAATCTTTTGCTGTTGAGAGGTGGAAAAGAAACTTATACTGCATGTAACAGACTTTAAACAAAACTAACTCAGTAGAAAAGGCACGCATACGGTTGAAATATTGAAAATCGGGTTTACCTTTATTACTAATTTTTAACCATTGGGAGATTACCTATTTTGTTTGCAGCTAGTGAACTACATTAAATTAGTTGGTACTCAGTATAAGCAAAATTTGATACTCTACAACTTTGATTCTATGGATTTTTCCCTCTTAGAGAACTCATTTCCAAGTTTCAAGTCCAAGGCCATTTATTGTAATTTGTCTCAGTTTTTGACAAATTAGGTAAAGCTCAGCGTTGGTTGACCGTTGTTTTATACCTTACCGCGAATCCAAATTTTAAAGTTTATGTACACGTTTGACGCAAAATTTAACGTTCTTTAATTTATTAAAGAATACATTTTTCGTTTTGAAAAAAGTTTTCCCTTGGTGCTCCGCGTTAGCAATTTTGTTTTTTACATGTCTAAATCCATATATACAAGTTAAAAAAATAAAAACTTTTCTAACATTTTTCACAATGGGTTTCCCGTTTCGATCCTCAAATTACTGGCCTAATATTCTTTAAATCAGCCGCCATTTTTGAAAGCAACGGCTCTGAAACGGCAGACAAGGTTTTTTTACTAAGAATAACATCCACTTTCGTAATTTACAATCAAGCCTTCGCCTGCGATCAGGTCGATTTTTGGGCCCTGGCTCCAGGGCTAGTGGAGATGGGCGTCTTGGCAGAGTTTGGACCTGGGCTTTATGAGATGGCCTCGAAACAGTAGATGCAGTGATGGAACGACCAACTAACCACATCATATTTAGAACTACAGCAAACTTTGACTTCCCACTAATAGATTTACTAATGTTAAAATATTTCATGGCATAATCAAAGCAGTCTATCTAAAATCATACGTTCAGAAAGTCATTTATTAGATTCATTGATTCATGTTTTTATTTATTGTAAATAGTATTAATATATCCACATTTTCACATAATTTTTACGCATAGTTTATTAAATAAAATAAGTTTTTTAGTAAATGTTATTTTAATTCTGCCACCCATTTATATCATGGTGGTCGCAGTTAATGTTGGTAATTAGAAAGCATGTTAAACACAAACCGGCATTTGAGAAAAGAAATTCAATTCATTAATCCTGGACTAATCAATATAATATAGATTCAAATTTGTTTAACTCAATTTTTTATTAAATATTTCTGGATAATTATCATCAATAATTATGCAGTGGCATTCCGAATAATTTTACTCCCTAAACATAACATTTCAAATTCTTTTTATCTGTTAGTTTAGAATGATCATAAAAATGTCATTTATTACTGGGATCACTCATTACAACAAGCCGTCTTGAGATCTATACCAGCTGAACATTTTTATTTTTCTCTCCCTCTATTAAAGTATGGTAAAACAGTCACTTAGTCGACATAGATGTATCTTTAAACTCACAAAAGTGTTATTACATGTAAATAATAATATGAGAGTAATATCAAGTAAATTACAGCTTCTAAATTTTTCAAGATTTTTATAAAATTATTTAATTTAATTTCGTTTTTATCTTCTACAAAACTTTGGCGATATGATACCTCATTTCTACCGTTTCTTATAAATTTGTAAGTCGATATCTACAGATAGATTTATCAAACTATTACCTGAAATCTGATCTTACCAAATCGCCTGACCATTTTCCAACTTAAATCCTTAAACTTATCTTGTTATTCTGAGAATTAAATGTATATTCATCTAAAAGTAAGGTACTTTTTTGAAATATGGCACATTAATAGGGAAATTTACTATGTATTTTTAATTGTATTATCTGATGAATCATATCCTTGGCGCCAGTACTTGGTATGAACGCCATACAATGAACAAGTAGTCGTTCATTACTACCAAAATAATATGCAATAATTATAACTTGTAAGGTTTGATTAACTTTTTGACCGATGTTAAATAAATTTCAGTGAAATATTTGAAGACTACAGATTGTCCTCTTTTATAAGATATAGGAGGAGAGCAGAAAGTTCTTTGCTCACATGAATCTTATTTTTTAGAATTATATAAATTTTAAACAGTTACATTAGGTTTATCCCAATTATGAAGCTCTACCCGTATCCAGTGGGTAGTTCCTCAACAAGCATTTTCATGTGAGTGTATTCCTATATATACATTTACTAGATGTATTTTTATTTTAATATAGTAGACAGATTGTAATATTTTTCAATAAATAAGATTAATATATATATATATATATATATATATATATATATATATATATATATATATAGTAGTAAACACATGAATAAATAGAAAATAAAAACTTATCCTACTTGTATTATCTAAAAAAACAAAATTGTAAAATTATAATTTTTTAAAATAAATTTATTATTATAATTGATTGTAAGTTCCACGATTTACATACCAAGAACATATCCAATTATTCCTGGAATATACAATGCAGAACAGACACTCCGGTGAATTACATCTCTGGAATATCAAATGGAATAAAACAATTCAAAAAGAAAGAAGAACCTGTTCAGTACTACCCTGACTAAAAAAAATGGCTTTTGGTAGATTACAAAATACAACAAATCCCTCTTGATGTGGATTTTTTTTATTAAATCAGAAAGATCCTTAAAATGCAGCCTGGATCTTCAGTATTGAATCAGAGGCGTCAGGTAAAACAACCGCGCGTTGTCTTTGGAATATAAAATATAGAAGCAAGTATTCTTCTATAGCTCGTCCATTTGCAATTTTTCAGTGAACTGTTGCATCCATTAATTTATTTGTTAATCTGCCTTTCTAGAAAAAAGGAGTGAACATTCACAATAATATATCTATTGATTGTGTATCATATATATATAAATATTTTGGTCCTGTAAAACTTGTTATTTGAATATCTCCTATTATATCTGAGAAAAAAGGTTTCACGTTGAGGAAATACGCACTAATTCAATAAGGACGAACAAGGAATTATTTTAAGTTTATCACATTGTTGTTATAAATAAATTCGCATAACTCTTGATAATAATAATGTATGTAGTTTTGGTTTAAACTCTTTGTTGTATGAATGGCAAACAATATAATAAATAACAATCATGTTTTTAGCTGCATAACAATAATAATATTTTCCATAATTATAATTATGTTTTGCTTTACCTACGTGCATAAAAAAGATATAATATATATTTACTTCCGCTAATATTTATGATATATATATATATATATATATATATATATATATATATATATATATATATATATATATATATATTTACAACTTTTGCTTAATCGACCTTTGAGTATTAAATTTAAACTTAACTATTTAATTGGGAATAAGGTCATTCAATTATTATTTAATAAACTATTGAATGTTTATTTCTTCTGTTTATTGACGTTTCGATCCCGGTATTTTCTTTTTATTAGTCAAACATGTGATCCCCTTCAAAGCTAGAACTACAAATAGCTCAATCGGTACACAATTGCTATGTTCCTGGCCTCGTGTTTCTACGGCTAAAGGGCTAGTAGGGGGTTCCAGGAACTGCATTTATTTGTATTTAATAGTTATATTTCTAATTATATCGGTTCCAGAAGGGAACCGATCAACAGAAAAATATATGAATTCTGTATTAAAAGGTTAGATACCACAGACCCCCTACTGTAGTATCCTATATTGAACCATATAATTTTTATTGGATTTCTTTTCTAAAGGTATCATGTTTATATATTTACTATTTGTTCTATATCTAATTGGTGGCATGACAGGTAGATGTAAAAGTACTAGATGGTTTACTAACTAATATATTTATTAACTTCAACAACCAAAAACATCTATATACAAAATAATAACTAAACCTATATACATAATAATAGTTGAGAATCATACTAGAGGAGAATGCTTGATTAGAGTTACATGTGTTCTATTGATTTTATTAATTAATGATTTATGGTTGCCAACACAAATTTACATCTGTATAACTAAATGAGGGTTATTACCTAGCTGGTGAGGGGTGTTGTCGTTATCTCTAGCTGTTCTGGCTACCTCTCTGGAAGCTCCGTCGATCTGGTCTTCAAGTCTTCATCTTGCTCCCTCCGGCTGTCTTCTAGCCTGAGTCCCAGCTATCAGTCCATATCTTCCTCTCTCCGCTTCTCCTGATCAAGTCCTTCTCGCTTCTTCCCAGCTTGAGTCTCCTCAGCTGAGTCCCAAAAGACGTCGCAGTCTATATTTCCCACCTTTCTTCATCCCCCTCTCTTTTGGTAGTCTTTTCTGATTGGCTGAGTATTCCTAGCCTAAGGGATGACCATGCCCTCTCCCCCAGGCCAAGGTAAAGCAGCAGGTACAGATTTACGTATTTCTGGTGGAAGGTGTGGAAGGTCTTTCGGGATCCTGTTTAAACACTCAGTTGTCGGTCTTGGTCGGTGGTTCTTAAGGGTTTTTATTACCACTTACAAAAGGTTGTCCTCGTGGGTCGTTACTCTCGCTCAGGTATCGCCAGATGTGAGCACTTATGATGTTTCTTTATTTATACCTTTAAAATAATTATTCCACCGGCGGTATTTACAATAAATACATAGCACAATATTACTTCCATATGTCTTTAATAACAATTATTTAAAAATGTTTAACCAACTTTTAAAAAATAGAGCTTCGATCAGGCCCGGGACACACCGACAGTCTCAGCACCGTCCACTAGCACATATATTAAGCTACTGGATTGCTAAGCGTCTGCCCTCCCCGGTCCTGAGCCCGAAGACAAATTATTACACAATAAACAATGAAAAATTGCACCTATTTTATATAAAACAATTGAAAGATGCTTCTATGATCAATATACCAGCATCAATAAAACATATCTATGACTAATAAAAACAGCTTGTGTAACATCTCCTGGTCGTACAACAATTTAACTTATGCAAATTAATTAACATTAAATATAAATACATATGCACATACATACACACACACACACACACACACACACACACACACACACACACACACACACACACACACACACACACACACACACACACACACACACATACACACACACACACATATGTATATATATATATATATATATATATATATATATATATATATATATATACACATACACACAAACACACACACACACACTCACAAATACACACATACATATACATCTTGTAACTGACTTTCAAATCGTTAACAATATAAATAAATATCTAATTCTTTAAAATTGCTAAAAACATAAATAAATATCAACTAATTAAAATATATGTACATTAATCATCTCATAAAATCAAATGTCAACATTATAAACTCATCCAACAATATTAAAACTATTTAAATTACTACTATAGTTACTATAGTTCCCATTCTATAATTGTATTTTCCCTTTTTCATACAAAATAAAACGAAATCTCTCATCTAAATTATGCAAATTTCAAAATGTTGCTATACGCACAATTCAATTTGGCCAAATCATTCTGAGTATTTATTGCGTTTTTTGTCCTTCCAATGTGCATCATCTCTAGAATCAACCGTTTTTGCTGATTATTTTCTGTGTCTAGTGTTTTGACTTTATCTAACTCTATTTTATGATTATTTTTAATAGCATGTATAGCTAACGCCGTATCTTCTTTTTTGGTTTCTATGCTATATTTATGTGTGTAAGCCCTCCTAGATAAGTACTGTGAGGTTTGTCCGACATACTTTCCATCACAATCTGAGCATTTTAACACATAAACTACATTGACTAATTTTTCTCAGTTGGTCCTATCTTTCAGTTGAGAGAAGAGGGATTTTTTCAGGCTATTTTGTATCTATACGATATACTTACATCTATACGTATATATATATATATATATATATATATATATATATATATATATATATATATATGTATATGTATGTATATATAGATAGATAGATAGATAGAAGAATCAACTTTATTCTGGGACTACGTCCCTTGAGAATAACAATATTGTACATAAAATTAAACATTACATCTGGCCAAAATGTATATTACAATAAACAAAAACAAACAAACAAACAAAAAAAACAACTAAAAAATAAGGGATAAAAGAAGTGTTTACATAACTGTACAGATATCGGAAGCCATAATATGAGAAATAATGTCCTAATACTGCAAAATAGTTGCTATACACAATACGCTATGAAATTATAAATGAGCGACAGATAATAATAAAGATGTTATAGTAATAGTAGTATGTTCATAGAACATAATAGTATAATCGAAATACAATAATAGTGTAATCGTACATACACAATATATACACCCAATAATACAATAATAGTGAGAATACAATAATAGTACAATAGTATATATACAATATACATATATTAATATATATATACATATACATACATACACATATACATACATACAATGCAACAATAGTATAATAATACAATATAGGCTACCCAGCGTCTGATTGAATTGTAAGGAGGAATTGGAAAAGGAGGGTTTTAAATGTGGATAAGGATGGTGCATGGCGGATTTTAAGTGGGATGGAATTCCAAAATGTGGTGGATCGGACAATAAAGGAGTGTTGAAATGAGGCCGATTTGTGGAAAGGGGTATAAAGGTCGGAAGGACGAGATCTTGTGGAGAGGGAGTGGATAGATGACTTGAATTGAAGGAGATTGAATGCGTAGGAAGGACGATGATTATAGATTATTTGGTAAAGGAATGTACCTAGGAAGTACTGTCTTCTGAAGGAGGGGAAGAGCCACCCTGACTCGGCGTAGTAGTGGGAAACATGAGAACGTCTCGGGGTCCCATTGACAAATCGTACTAAGCCATTCATTATTCTTTTCAGTCTGACTCCAAGTTCCGATGAGAGGCCACCGTACACTACACAGCCGTAGTCAATGTGGGGGAAGATGAGGGCGGATACTAGGAGTCTACGTGTGGATATGGGTAGGAGATGGCGGAAGCGATGGAAGAGTTTCAGGATGGAAATTGAACGTCGGGATATGAGGGAAATATGGTGATTCCAGGAGAGGGTTTGATCTATGATAACACCTAAGTTTTTAACTGAAGTGTTGAAGGTGATGGGTTGGTCATTCAGGTACAGGAGAGGAATGTTGGTATTTGATCTGAGAAGGGGTTTGGAACCGAGGACAATGGCTTGGGTTTTAGCAACGTTTAACCTTAATCCATTTTCATTTGCCCAGGCACAGATCCGATTTAGGTCTTCTTGTATTTTGGCAAACGCATCATGCCATTCAGAGGGAGCGAAGGAGAGGTAAATTTGGGAATCATCGGCATAAAGGTGATGTGAACAGTGAAGGATTGATTTATGAAGGTCGTTAATATATGAACTAAAAAGGAGAGGAGATATGCTGGAGCCCTGTGCCACTCCTGAGGACAGAGTTAGATAGGATGATAAAGGTTGGTTCGGGATAGAGACTGCTTGGGTACGTTGAGAGAGGAATGATTGAAACCAAAGGATAGAGCTGTTGGAAAAGGATAACGATTTCAATTTGGAGAAAAGGATGGAATGGTTAATGGTATCAAAGGCTTTGGAAAAGTCCAGGAGGATAAGGACTGTTAGTTTTTTATCATCTATGGCTGACCTGTTTTTTATCAGCTATACATATATATATCTGTATTTATACATATATATATATATATATATATATATATATATATATATATATATATGTGTATTTATACATATATATATATGTGTGTGTTTGTGCATATGTATTTATATTTAATGTTAATTAATTTGCATAAGTTAAATTGTTGTACGACCAGGAGATGTTATACAAGCTGTTTTTATTATTCATAGATATGTTTTATTGATGCTGGTATATTGATCATAGAAGCATCTTTCAATTGCTTTATATAAAATAGATGCAATTTTTCATTGTTTATTGTGTAATAATTTGGCTTCGGGCTCAGGACCGGGGAGGGCAGACGCTTAGCGATCCAGTAGCTTAATATATGTGCTGGTGGACGGTACTGAGACTGTCGGTGTGTCCCTGGCCTGATCGAAGCTCTATTTTTTAAAAGTAGGATAAACATTTTTAAATAATTGTTATTAAAGACATATGGAAGTAATATTGTGTACCGATTGAGCTATTTGTAGTTCTAGCTTTGAAGAGGATCCCATCGTTGACTAATAAAAAGAAAATACCGGGATCGAAACATCAATAAACAGAAGAAATGAACATTCAATAGTTTATTAAATAATAGTTAAATGACCTTATTCCCAATTAAATAGTTAAGTTTAAATATATATATATATATATATATATATATATATAAAACTTACGTCGGTTCGAACTAAGAACGATAAAAAAAAGAAAGAAAGGTTCGAAATAAAACACGTGGTTGCTCAAATAAGACTGACTTTATTCTCTCCGTAATGCTATATATATAGCATTACGGTTTGTTTACAACTGTTGAATAGGATTAAATAATATATCAACTTACATCTAACCATAACTCCCCCCCGCAGGTTTATGAACACTCCTCATAAACTAACGCTGGGTTACTGATATAACACATAACAAAACAAAACAAAATAATCTTCCTTGGCGTTCCCATACAGCCATAGGACAGAACAAACAAAATTAAACATTTTCCCAAAAAAAAACAAAGAGCTTCAACTGAAATAAACCTTCTACCATCCTTCCATAGCTTGTAGGAGACAGAAAAGAGGATATACCACTTATTTACGTTACTGACCCGGCTCTATCGGGAGTTTCAACTGTTCTATGTGAACGGTCCTCCGTTTCCTGGGATCGTTCAGACTCTGAATTGTACAAAGATTGTGTTCGCGAAGTACAATCACTTTGAATGGTCCTTCGTAGCGTGCCAGTTCTTTCCCCCTATTAGAACCTACCCTACGATAGACTGTCGTCCCTATCTTCAATTCCCCCATTCTGTCCTTGAGGTGCAGATTGGCCTTCTCCACCCTTTTCCGTTTTTCCCGCTCTATTTTCGCTCTCGTTTTTTCCCACACCCTCTTTATCTCTGCTCTGTTACAAGTGATCCGTTGAGCTTGTGCTTCGTCCGTGAGTGTTTCCATCCAATCCCGTCGCCGTATATTTACTCCAAACAATACTTCGACCGGAGAAAACCCTGTAACGGAGTGGATTGAATGGTTATAGGCCGCTACTGCTCTTTTCATGGCTACATCCCCTTCCAATCCCTGCTCCCCTTGATAAATACGTAGGTGGTCGCTTAAAGTGCTGTGCAACCTCTCGATATTTCCTCTGCCCTTTGTATGTCCCGGAGTATTAAAATGCCAATCTATATCCAATCGTTTAACCTCCTCACGTACGGTACTGTTGTCAAACTCCCTCCCTCCGTCCGACGTTATGCGATCAGGCACTCCGTAGAACTGGGCCCACGTTTGTAGAGCCCCCACAACCGTCTCCGACAACTTATCTCGTACCTGATGTGTCATTGCTACCTTGCTGAAGAGGTCGATCATTGTAATCCACTTAAACCCCCTCCACGTAAATGTATCAATCATTTCCTGGGCGCACTCCACAAAACTCTTGTCTCTAGGTAGTCCGTCCCTCTTTCCCGTATCTCTACCCAGCTGCACTTTAAGGATGGTTGCCAGGAACGCCATTCTTGCTCCTGTTTCCACCGCATCCGCTACTTCCCTCGTCTTCTCAGTTACATTGTTGAATCGTGCCAACAGGTTTGCTGCATATTGTCCGTTGGTCTGATACGGCTGTTTCTTCTCTCGAAACATCTGTAAGATGTCTTCTTCTGGAGCCCAACGGCCCCCTCCAAATGCCTTCTTCAGCCTGTCCTTCACGGTGCTCCATGGGGTGTCTTCATCCTCCTGGATCATATTCAGCACACTCCTCTTAACCCGGCATACCAAGGCTGCCCTCAATGCGTTGGCATCCAGCGGATCTATTAAGTTCTCCCCTTCTTTAGCCGCTATACGCGATATCACCCGATCGCCTCCCTTTAGAAAGTGATTCAACTCACCTATTCCTCCATCAAATCTTTCTAAATCAGATATAGCTCTCCTCAGGTCCTGCGATGTCGCCGTTCTAACCTTCAGCCATTCCAGCGTCGTCGCATGTGCTGACGCTAACGTCTCCGTAGGTAGCGGAGGAAAGTCCCTCGCTAACGCTTCTGCCAACGTAGGAAACGCTGGCGGTGGAGCCAACGGTGCCGCCGGTGGCGCAGTCGGTTGTGCTACCTGTGGTGTAGGCGGTACTGGCGGTTGACCTACTCCGTTCGGCATCCTTTCTTTTATTTTATTTCCACGACGTGAATAAAAAGAGAAGAAAAAAAAAAAACTTCAAAATTAAATTTTAAAACCTCCCGGGTTTCGGCACCACTTACGTCGGTTCGAACTAAGAACGATAAAAAAAAGAAAGAAAGGTTCGAAATAAAACACGGGGTTGCTCAAATAAGACTGACTTTATTCTCTCCGTAATGCTATATATATAGCATTACGGTTTGTTTACAACTGTTGAATACGATTAAATAATATATCAACTTACATCTAACCATAACTTATATACATATATATATAGTAAGAGAAAATATTGCGATAGTGAAAAAAATCGAATCTAAATTACGAATGGAAATAAAACATTTAAAGTACTCTGAAACTAAACAACTAATACCGTATTAAAGAAAAATTATAATAAAGGAAGAAAGAGAATAAGAAAATGTCCTTATCGTAAACAATATGAATATAACACGAAAATTTTAAATTACCCACGGAAAAAAATAGCCTGTACCACTACTACCAATGGAAGTACTTATTATAGTATCAATTTGAGCATTGAAAATCAGTGAGTTCTTCACTAAACTACTCTGCTCCCTTGACATTATCCAAGACGTTAAAAAATTAGTTGTTTTTCAATAAGGACAGCTTTGATAAATTTAAGTTTGCCAATTTAGTATCAGAACCTGATTGTTAGAGATCAAGTCTAGAATCGTTTGCTTTTGGAATGGTTTACTTAAATGCTTAAACGAGGCAATTGTTTTTTTACCGTATTGGAACTGTAATTTACAGTTCTTTTCGTTTTTTACCTGCAATTTGATGAGAAAAATGAGAATCACTTTAAGTGAAACAATGGCATGATGCAGTGTAACTATTGGAGTACATGGAGTGAAGACAACTACCTCCACTCCTCTTCCCATTGATGATCACTCCATCCTTCCATTTTATACTGACATGTAGTGTTTCATACATGCCATTTATAGTCCATTTTCAAAAATATTATTAACTGCAGATATGTACAATTAAACTAGCAATGACGATTAAAATTATCTCTAAATATTATGGAAATCATATCAACAGTCAAAGAGTGGCATTAGCAAATTTATTTTTTCAATTTATCAGACCTAATCGATAATGTGTAACAATTTTCCGATTTTATGGAAAAATTTGGTTAGCATATATTTTATATTAGAGTGCTACCAGTGGGTAGTTTCTCATCAAGCATTTTAATTTGATAATATTACTATGTACACATTTACTTGATGTAATTATATTCCAATACAGTTGTAAATATTATGGATAAATAAATAAAAACAAGAAATTTACAATTTGCACTTATTTCAAAATATTGATAAGTATAACTCTTCAATTCATATAATAATATTAATAAAATTGAAGAAAAAAAATCAGCTACTATGTATTCATCTAGGAAATGCACACAGGATTTCACACTCCATTTGAATTGGATCGGTTGAAATGCAGTAATCAGTGTCCAGGTTACAATTCATCACAAATCCAAGTTAAACTCCATTTTATTCTTATCCTCTGATGGAATCCCCACTCCCGTTCTTCAGGTCATCCCTGCACACGCCTACCTTGCCAACGCTATAAAAAAACACAAAATGGTGAGCACCTGCATGGTTCAGGTCTCTAGTTTGGTTGATATATATAAAAAGTTTTTACATTGCTAACTTTCTTTTATTGCTGTGTAGAACTTTAACCGTAAAGGAATTGCGGGTTTGAAAATTGGTGCCTGTATGAAATATATTTATTTAATAAAAACAAGTGACGGATATGGCCCAGCACTTATTTCCCGGAATTCTAGGCTGGGAGCAGGGCTTTAATTCCTCTCTCACTCTCTCATCTATCATATAAACTCTTTGAGAGTGGCGAAAAGCTAATGACTTTTGCTAAGCGTAATTAATAATGAATAAATAGAAAACTTTGAAATGTATTATTAACTTAACAAACCAGATAGATATAATAATGCAGTACAGAGGAATAACAAAGTGTATATTAATATCGTAATTGAAAGTTGCGTAATGCTACGCACCTATTTTTAAAATATTAATACATTTGTAATAATTTTAAAATACATATAAATAAACATGATCTAAATATGAGGAATTGGCATTGGCATGATAACAGACCTTGTTAGAGCAGCCTTTTTGGTTGGTTATCTGGCTTTCCCTCCACCACAATTGTAGCTTTTGTCTGGATTGTGTTTTCCCTTGTGCCCTATAGCTTGTCCCACTTCGCTTGACCATCTCTGCTCCTCTTGTTTTTCTTATCTTTCAAGGGTTGGTTTCTTCTTTCTTGTAGTTCAGAACGTCTCTCCCACCCCTCCCCTCACTTTCTCTCTCACACACACTGTTTTATATGGTGACATACTTTCTACGATAATTCTTAATGTAACTTAATATTCCTTTCAGTTCATCATTACTTCCTTATAAGATTTTTTTACTGAGTAATGTTTGTTTTCGTCAATAATTTCTTCTCACATAATATTGAATATAAAATAAATATTTCCTTGAAAGCTGAATAGAATTTCCATTAAAAATAATTAAATTAATTTTCAGCTTGAGACTCCAATAGTAAACAATTAACAGGGTTTTCTTATTTTATTCTAATCTTCGTATGGCTATTTTTAGTTATAGTAATATTTTGAATTACAAATTTCTACTCAAGATTGTTGTGCGATGGACCTGGTATAATAAATACCAGTATTTATTGTTAATATTTTTTTTTCCATAAATTCATTTGATTTAATTATATATGTGTGTGGGTGTGTTTAAATTTGAAATGCTCATGAGATTTAAGAAATCTATACTATATATATATATATATATATATATATATTGCTATTTATTCTACAGACCGCATGTGGAATATATTTAATCATTTCAAATGAATAAATATATTCTAAAGATAATTGCTAACACCTGGGCGGTTGGTACCTGACGACCCACGATTGAGTACAACCTTTTGTAAGGAGCAATAAAACACTCAAGAACCGACGCTGAAGACCGACACCGCTCTTACAGGGGCAAATAAACACTTAAGGACAGATACTAGTCTTGATGTTTAAATAGGATTGAAGGGAACATTAACACCTTCCAGAAAGAGGAAACAGAGGGAGATATAACTATGTGCTGGAAACTACCTGAGGGGCGTGGTTATCCCTTATGCTAGGAAAATTCAGCCAACCAGAGAAAACTATCAAAAGAGAGGGGGATGACAGAAAGGATGGAAATAGAAGACTTGGAGGAAGACAAAGGCGGAGGGAGCAGCATGGAAGAGGACCTCTTTTTTTTTTTTTGGTCCTTCCCTTCCTCGCCGTTAAGGCTATACGGGATTTTCCCGGGCCTGGGAGTGTGGGCGGGGATTTAAAAGACTCCCCCGGCACCGGGACGAGAACTTGTGACTATTTTTATATCTTTAATTCATATGTCAGGTTGCTAGGCAACGGCGGTGCAGTGCACACGCTTTAGCCCATTTGGCCACCCCGCCCACAAAGCGTCGACCAGACATGATTATAATAACCGAGTAACCATTCCAGTGTATTACCTGGGAGGTTCTTTAGCATGTCATAGTGGACCAGGTCAGGACCAGGGGTTGAGCCTTTAACAATTTTTAATATATTTTTGGGTTCCCACAATGAAAATGGATGGTTTTAATATAATAATTCATCGTCGATTGTTCTCTCAGATTTCGTGTATTCCGAGCTTGTATTATTTCTTCCGGAGCTATATATTTCGGAAAAATTAGTTGCAAATGTGTTTGAGACTGATAGAGGATCGTCAGACAGTTGTCGATTGACCAAAATAGTATAGCGAGATGAAAGAGAAGTTTTAGTGAATTTCCGGATTTTGTTCCAAACGTCAGTTGATGTGGCTGAGGAATTTATGGAGCTTATAAATTTTTTCCAGGACTTTGTCTTTGTCTGATTTATTATTTTTCTACATATTGCGCGCTGTTTTTTATATTCTATTAAATTTTGAGAGGTCATATTGCTATGTTCCTGGCCTCGCGTTTCTACGGCGAGTAAGGGGTTCCAGGAATCGCATTTATTCGTATTAAAACGTATTTAATACTTATATTTGTATTGAAATGTTAGATACCACAGACCCCCTACTGTAGTATCCTAGATTGAACCATATAATTTTTATCGGATTTCCTTTCTAAAGGTATCATGTTTATAAATTTACTATTTGTTTCTATTACTAATTGGTGGCATGCAAGGTAGAATGTAAAAGTACTACGTTGGTTTACTAACTATTATATTTACAAGCTTAAATAAAACCAAAAACATCTATATACAAAATAATAACTAAACCTATATACATAATGAATAGTTAAGAATCATACTGGAGGAGAATGCTTAATGTTTGATTCAAGTTACATGTGTTATATTGATTATACTAATTAATGAGGTATGGTTGCCAACACAAATTTACATTAGTATAACTAAATTCTTGTTACCACTTAGCTGGTCGTTCATAGTGTTTCTTGGTGTTTCTAGCCGTCATATCTGGATTCCCTGTCTCTGCTCTCCTTCAGCGTCTAGTCCGTCCATCTGCTCTCCCCGGCTGTCTTCGTCTTCCTCCCTCGACTCCCCCGCTTGAAGTCCCAAGAGCAAGTGTTCTCCTCCGTCTCCCAAGAAGAAGTGTCCAGTCCAAATTCTCTATCTCCCACCTTTTTTCATCCCCCTCTCTTTTGGCAGTCTTTTTCATGATTGACTGAATATTCTCAGCCTAAGGGATGACCACGCCCTCTCCCCCAGGCCAAGGTAAAGCAGCAGGTACAGGCTTAGGTATTTCTGGTGGAAGGTGTGAAAAGGTCTTTCGGGATCCTGTTTAAACACTCAGTTGTCGGTCTTTGTCGGTGGTTCTTAAGGGTTTTTTATTACCACTTACAAAAGGTTGTCTTAATGGGTTACCCTCAGTCAGGTACCGCCAGATGTGGCCACTTAGGATGTTTATTTATACATTTAAAATAATTTTTAAACCGGCGGTCTTTACAATACATAGCAATATATTTCTGGAATTTTTAGTAGGCTTTACGGCGATCTTTAATGGCTTCCTTGCAAACATCGTTAAACCAGGGAACCAGCGGTCTTCTTGGTGAGCCTGAGGTCACAATTGGTATTGATGCTTGAGCTGCTTCTATGATCGTATCCGTGATAGTTTGACAGCCTTTATCGACATTAATTTGATACGGGGAAGTTTGAGGTGGCGAGGCTAATGAAGACAATAAAGTCCAGTCAGCTCTATTTAGAACAAATCTCGGTTTTACTTGAGTGGGATTCATTATTTTGAATTTTATGAGTATTGGAAATTGGTCACTACTATATAAATCGGGCAAAATCGTCCTGTTTGTAATAGCGAATAATGAGGAATTGCAGAATGACAAATCAAGAGAAGAATAAGTAGCATAGCTTGCACTGAGAAAGGTAGGTTCTCCGGTGTTGAGTAGAAGCAGATGGGAAGCATCTAAAAAATTGTCTATTACTTTACCTAGCGTGTTAATGTTTTGAGAGCCCCATAAAGGGTTGTGACCGTTCAGATCGCCAATAAAAAGAACTGGACGAGGCATTTGGTTATAGATATCTAGGAAATGTTGTGTATCTATGGTACGGTCTTGTGGAAGGTATATATTACAGATGGAAAATGAAAAATCTTTGTGAACTCTGGCTGCAACAACTTGAAGATGGGAATTAATGTTGATTGATTCGGAATATATGGATTTATGTATAGCTATTAAAACTCAGTGGTGACTGTGGTTTGAGTTTGGGCTATCTTTTCTGTATATATCAAAATTATTCATAGAAAATTTGTCGTTTATTGTGAGGTGTGTCTCTTGTAAGGCAATGCAAAACGGGTCTATATCTTGTATTAGTATTTTTAAATCGTTAAAGTGAGTTTTTAAACCATTACAGTTCCATTGAAGTACCGACATGTTTAGGCATTACAAATATATATATACACATATACACACATACACACCCAATACATATACATATATACATACACAAATACACACACACATGCATACAGATATACACAACAATATATACATATATACAGACACACAAACGCATATACATATATACATACACACACACATACATACATACACATATATATACACACCCACATACATATATATACACATACATATATATATATATATATATATATATATATATATATATATATATATACATATATATACATATACACACATACATACATACACATATATACACATACAAACACTGACACTCATACATATACACATTTTCCCATATATACACACCCACACAACACGTATAAAATATATACAGGTATACACATACACATAAACACACAGAATATAAAATATATATAGGCATACATTCACACATATACAGCTGCGCGCGCGCGTACACACACACACACATATATATTTACACACATTCAATGTGTGTTTGATATTATACACCACCAAGTATATACAAAGATACAAATGTGCATACCAAAGAAAGCATGCAGAACTATATTCATAAAGATTTTTTTTTTTTTTTTTTATTGGTGATATTTACAACTGTATTACAAGTAAAAATACATTCAGTAAATGTGAACAAAGGAATAAAATAGCATGACATCACATGTTGAGAAACTACCCATTGGTAGCACTCTAAAAATGTATTTACAAAAGGAGATCTCGAGGCCATCTTCTTTTCAGACGCCTCTGAGGGTTGTCAGGGATCGAAGAGGAAGCAAGGTTAGAAACAAGAGGGTTTGGATGGTTCTGAAGTTTGTTATGGAAGGATAGGTATCTGGATTGGGCCAAGTCAGAAACATAAGGAACATTAAGGTCGTTATGGATGATTTTGTTTGTGACAAAGTAAGGAGCAGTGAGGATTTTACGAAGGATTTTGGATTGTAAGGATTGAATACGAGAGGAATTCGATGGCTTAGTGGAGCCCCAGAGCTCAACTCCGTAAGTCCAAATAGGTCTTATTGTAGTCATGTATATGAGTCTTTTGTAATTGACTGGGAGGTTAGAGCGTTTATCTAGTAAGTGCTGGAGTAGTCGGAAACGTCGAGCTGTTTCTTGTCGTTTCAGTCTGGTATGAGGATTCCAAGTTAGACGTTTGTCTAAGTGGAGTCCAAGGTATCGAATTTGTTCAACAGGAATAAGTGGGGTATTATTAAAGGATACTGTAGGACAAGAGGACATAGGTTTACGACGAAGGGTAAAGGTGATTTGATGGGATTTATTGGAATTTATTTTTATTCTCCAGTTTTGACACCATTCTTCAAGGTTTGTGATGTGTGATTGAAGGGTTTGGGATGCAATTGTTGGGTCGTTATTAACTGATAGGACACATGTATCATCGGCGTACGTGGTAATGACTGTGTTAGGATGGGTTGGGATATCAGCTGTATAAACTGTGTAAAGGATAGGACCTAGGATACTACCTTGAGGAACACCAGCGGACTGGGAAAAAAGGGATGAATAGGCATTATTATGATTTACTTTGAAGGATCTATCAGTAAGATAGGAACGGATAATGAGGAAGTATGTAGGGTGTAAGAATTTACGGAGTTTGTAAAGCAGTCCTGGGTGCCAGACTCGATCAAAAGCCTGTTCTGCATCGAGAAAGACTCCCGTGCAGTACATTCCGCGCTCCAATGCAGAGGAGACAACATCCACCACACGATGGCATTGCTGGATAGTGGAATGGGATCTGCGGAATCCAAATTGATGATCTGGGATAATGTGATTAGAATCTAGGATGGGGTATAGGCGTTTTAGGATGAGCTTTTCCAGGATTTTGCCTAGGATGGGTAAAAGGGAGATAGGGCGATAAGAGGATGGATTTTCTGGTGGCTTTTTGGATTTATGTATCATTTTGATAATAGAGAATTTCCAAGGGTCAGGAAAGTATGTTGATCGCAGTACAGCATTATATATATAAGTAAGGAATAGAATGGCTTTCCGAGGAAGGAGTTTTAGGATCTGGGATGTAATTAGGTCGTGTCCAGGAGCTTTTCGGGAAGGTAACCTTTGAATGATGTCGGATATTTCTGAAGGATGAAAGGCTTTAGGTGGAAGAGACATTTGGAGTGGAATATCCAGTTCTGCTTCAATACATTCAAGGTGATTTGGGTTAAGAATATCGGGGTGTGGATTAAAGGTTTTAAAGAGGTGACGAGCAAAGATTTGTGATTTTTCTTCATCGGATTTGGACCAGGTTTGAGCTTCAGTAAGAAGCGGATGATTACAGTCTTTAAATTTCAGGAGCCTTTTAGTGGTTGTCCATAGTGATTTGTCGGTAGGTGTAAGTTTTTCAGTAAAATTTAGTAAGTTTTGAATTTTGTATTTTTTAATTTCAGATTTTAGTTTGTTAGTCAGTTGGGTATAATGAGTTTTATCTGTTGGATATCTGGTTCTATGCCACTTCGATCTTGCTCTGCGTTTTTCCTTCAATAAGATACGAATATGCTGTGGCAAGTCAGTCTTTTGTGAATTGTTAAACTTATTGATAAAAGTATTATTATTTATACTGTCTGTTATTGACGCTGTCAGTTTTTCAATGGCACCATTAATGTCGTCTTTTGTCTTTAGCGGAATTTTTAAGTCTAGTTTGTTTTCCAAATCATCACGAAATTCGTCCCAGTTTACTCGTCCTGTAATCAATTTAGGAGTTGATGGTTTAGGAGCATAGCTCGAATGTAGTGAAAGCAGAACTGGACTATGGTCTGAAGAAAGGTCATCAAGGGATTTGATTATGGTTTGTGAGGAGGAGATCTGGGAAGTTATAAATATATCTAGGATATCGGGACGTTTTTTGAGGGATGTTGGCCAATAAGTAGGACTCATGGGCGAAAGGATTGAATAATTGTTGGAAGTTGAAACACGTGATAGGATGTTACCGCGGGGGTTGGATGTTCGACAACCCCATCGTTGGTGTTTAGCATTGTAGTCTCCTCCAGCAATAAAGCGCGATCCGAGGGATTGGAATAAGGTATCAAGGAGGTTATAGGAGAGGGAATTACCAGGAGGACAGTATACAGCTGAGAATGTGAGATGGAAAGGGCGAGTTGAAAGGACTACAGAAGTTGATTGAATGGCATCAGTTGGAGTTGAAGGAATAAGGGAATGGGGTAATGATTTATGTATAAGGATGCAAGAACCGGCATGGGAGGTATTATCTGGGTGATCAGTTCTATAAGTGAAGTAGTCACGTATGTAGAAATGTATTCGTTTAGTGAAGTGAGTTTCAGTCAGTAAAGCAATGTCAATGTTATTATTATGAAGAAATAAGTCAAGTTCGTCACGGTGGTTATTTAGTCCGTTAGCATTCCATAAAAGGATAGTTAGGGGCTTTGTGCTCATCGTGGGAAATTGAATGGAATTTCGGTCAGGATTCTGGTGAGAAGAGTGATAAGTGGTTTTATGGTATTTTGGAGGTCCAATAGGAAGGATGAAAGAATGGAGGTTATATCAGATGGATGTTGATTGTGAATTGGATTCAGGATAGGTTCTTGTGGTGGATTAGGAATATTAGCTGAGGGCGGGATCCGTCGTTGTGCACGAGGTGGGTCTAGATTGGAAGGTACCTGTGCTGCACTTCTTTTCTGGGCGTTAGGATGGGACTGTTGAGGATGCTGCGGCGGTAATTTGACTCGTAAGGGTATATGATGAGGGAGAGTTTGCTGACGTGGAGGATGAGATTGGGGATTGTGAGGTTGAGGTTTGCATTGGGAGATTTGAGGCGCCTGAATTCGAGGCTGCTGCTTCTTCGTAGTGATTGGTGTTTTTCTGCTGAGGTTGAAGTCCTGCTGAGGTTGATCAATTTCTTTTGAAGTAGACGCTAGCTGTGTATTTTGAGTAGTCGTTTTTGGCAATTCTGGAAAATCTGATGGATTATCAATTTCTGGTAGATGGGTAAAACTTTCTTGGGTCAGTTTTACGCTTTTCGAGGCTATGATCTGAGTTCTCTGCTTATAAAAATGTTTATAAACTTTGCATCCTTTGTAGCTTGCTGGATGTTCTTCACCACAAAGGGCACATTTCGCAGGCAGGTCTCGAGGTCTCTGACAAGTGTCTGATGCGTGTGGGCCGGCACATTTCACGCACCTGGCCTGGTGATGGCAATAAGTCTTTGTATGCCCCAAGTCTTGGCACTTAGTGCATTGCACTATTATAGGCTTTTGTCTAGGCTCTTCAAATTTAATAGTGGAATATATAAGCCTCTTCACTTGAAAAATTTCGATGTTATTGCTGGCTGGCTCTAAATCGACGAAAAATAGTGGTAAAGGATATTTTTCCGTTGGGTGTAGTACGCATGATATGTGCCTAACATTGTGACCTATTTCTTCTAGGCCACTTTTGATGAAAGATATTGGGGTGCTTGAGTGTAGTCCTCTCAACACCACTCGGTATGGCTTTTCTTGTCTTAATTGGTAACAATGGAAATCATATTTTTTGGACGTAAAATAATTTATAAGTGTTTTGTAATTTTCTCGAGAGTTTGTGTTTATTTTGATATCATTAACTCTGGAGAAACAGCGGAAATTGGTCTGTCCAATCAGACCGGCAATTTCTTGACCAAATGTAACGAAGTTATCGATTTTTGATATGAAAATAGGTGGCGGCTCGGGCTCAGAAAACTCTTGAGGCTCCGGAATTTTGCTTGATATTTTATTAACGGAAACAGGATTATTGGTGTTAGTGGTGGTTGGTGCAGTTGGCTCTGATGCTATGGTAATTGATTTGCTTCTGGTTTGAGGTGGTGATATATTTTGCTCGGCTGATTGTTTAGTTTTAGTGGATTTACTGTGTTCAGTTGACTTTTTAGATTTATTTTGCTCTGCTAACTGTTTAGGTTTAGCTGATTTGTTTTTTTTCTTATTGGGTGAATTAGCTCCCGACCCAGGAGGAGTGTTTCGATGACGTTTTTGAAGTGTTCGTCTTTTTAAATACTGCGAATCCGTTTCGCTAACCTCAGAAAACGGCGTTTCGTCCTCCGAATCTTCACTTGACGAACTCTTATCTAAATTCATATCTTCCATAATATGATAAGAGAAAGAAAAAAAAAATATCTACTGCTACATATAACAATTAAAAAGATGGAAGATTACGAAATAAAATATTAAAAAAATAAACTATATACATAACTATAATCAGAAATAAAATAAAACATTTCTTACAATAAATATTTAAATTAAATAAAACAGTCGCTAGGAAAAAAAAAAAAAAAAAAAATATAATGTCTTTGGTTCGAACTGAAGACCTGATGACTGAAGGAAGTTAGTAAACAGAGTCCCCGGCCGTGAACATATCAGAATATGATAAGGCAAGTAAGGGAATTAACGGCCTCTCGATCTAACCAAATGAGCACCAATTTATCACTTATTTATTGTTAATAAATACTACCTCACCTGCGTGTACGTCAACGTAAAAGTGTAAAACTGCTTATTAACTCACTGTTGTTTAAGTGTTACACCACAACTTTGAAGTTTGAGCACATTACTAAGCAACAAATACAGAGCGACATGAGAGTTATACTGCACTTGCGGCCATGACACTTGCTTCATAAAGATTAATATCATAATAGCACGGATATTTATATTCGTATATACAGATATACACATAATAATACATAATACATAGGCTTTAAAATACCTATTGGTGCATGTAGATACTGTCACATATAAGAAATTTAAAAAAAAAGTAAGTAGATAAATATATAAACGGAAATGAAATATCTCTTATTTATATGTATTTCGGACTTTGAGAGATATAATAGATTTTCGGGAGAATAAATAGAGCCATCGTGATGCAAGGCAATTTGCAACGTTATACTGAACCTAATTTCATTTGTGAAGTGCATAGAATTCTTATGTGGGAGTATAAGACTAAGAAATCAAAATTTTTTATAATATAAGTTTCTAAAAGAAGAAATCTTTGAGATAGTAAAAAATAGAGGCTATAGAGGTAACAAAATTTAAATAGCGAATAATGGTATATATTTTCGCATTGGTCTAGCAATAATAATAAGCTAGGTTCGTTGTTTGTGATTTCAGAGATACCAATGGTAATGGCCAGAGTAACGGAATTATAGATAGACACAGGTTCGTACGTACGTACACAATTATATACACACATGTATATATATATATATACATATGAGCACAATCACATACATAGCCATGTATATACGCAAAAATACAAAGTACACAAGTATACATAAATAAAATATAAGCCTACATATGTACATATACATGTATAGGGAAGTCTAACAAAGTAATTCACATATGCATACATCCATCTATACATATTCATATAATATAAATAAATGTATGCTATGTAGATAGATGGGTTAGTGAATATTGAGTGTTTCTTTATTATAGAATAATAAGGTATATTTTTGTAGTAATAGAATAAGAATAACGTAGGATGGTTGTTTATGATTGCCATAGTGAGCGATCTGCAGGTGTTTATTGTAATGTCTGGTTGTAATAAGTAAATGCTTATAGCTTTGTTAATAGCGCTGTTTTTATTTTTATTGCTGCAATATTGATATATGTGTTTAACGTAATGAAAATACTTATATTTCCAATTTAAAATATATGTTAGGGTACGCATTGACATTATACAGGTTTGTTTTGACTGAAAAAAAAAAATAAATAAAAAATTGAAAATAAAAATGAAAATTTGTAATCGTATATTGTTAGTGTTTCGTAAGTTATTAGATTTTTTTTTTATTACGATTACCCTGTTTTTTGTTGTGTGCGGTGGTAAACTCTCCTTCCGGGTCGATATCTGAGTTTTGGTCAGAACCTACGATCGCAATTGCAGCTTCTGATGTTTTTGAAGTACACGCGTCTTGAGAAAAAAGAGAGGGGAGAGGATCTGCCCGACTCCTAGATTTTGATCTGGACCTGCTAGGGGGCTTTGGGGCCGCTAGGGAGGCGGCTGGCGGCGGAAGAAGGGGGGTGGCCGGTGGCGGAGGCTGGGGGACGACCTGAGGTGGGGGATGGGAAGGGGCCGGAGGTGGGATCACAGGAATGTTAGGGAGGGGGATTAGTGGTGGGGGTAGGGAGGGGTAGGATTTGTTGTTGTTTGAGTATTTCTAGTATTAGCTGTATAAGTGGTATTAAATATGTTTTCTCCAAAATTAAACAATGAATTTGTTTGAATGCCGATGTCTTTCTCTTCGATAGTGTTAGGATTTTGTTTTGTAATTTCGGCAAAAGATCTTGTAAACTGGGTTGGATTATGTTCTTTATATATATATTTTTTTGCTTCGTTTAAAGATATTTTATTTATTGTCTGGTTAGTTTTTATTTCTTTTTGCATGATAAAAATCGGACGCCGACGATCTAATGAGTTGTGATTTTGGGCACAATTACTACAGTGGGCTGGGCGCGTACATCTCACGTTATCTTCATGTTTTGGTTCCTCACATTGAATGCATTTACTTTGTTGTTTGCAGACGTTCGAAGGGTGTCCAAAACATAAGCAGTTAAAACAGCGAAGGGGATTAGGAATATAATCTTGCACTTTAACCGTATGGAATCCTATCTTTATTGTTTCCGGAATTCTCGGTGTAGGAAAGGTCACAATATAAGAATTTGTCAATATCAATTTTTTAAAATTTTAATGCGTAATATATCCTTTATCACTGGAGATAATTCATTTTTTATTTCGTCTATCTCTAGAAATTGGGGGTCGTAATATCGAATCACTCCTTTAATGTAATTTAAGATATTGTGGGGAGAAACCTGAACCGGAAATTGGCCACCAAAATGTTTACATTTTAATAATTCTGGTGGTTGTTTTCTGTTTTTGGTTTCAATAAGTAATGTGCCATTTCTTAGCTTTTTCACATTTTTTAAGTCTCCTACTAAACCTGAAAGAAACTTATTTACTAAGAACGAGGATAGTTTTAGAAAATTTAGGTCATCTGATCTTTCTATTATTAAAAACGATGGGCTAATTGGGATCGTACCATCCGTATTTTCGGCTTCGAATTTAAGACGACCCCGAGGTCGTTTTCGTTTAACCTTTGAGCTATTTAAATCTATGGGGTCCCCCATAGAAATATAAAAAAAAAAAGTAATTAATAAATAGAAAAAGAAAGAAAAAAAAATTGATAAAATGAAATAAAATAAATATATCCTTATAGTTTATAAAAAAAAATGTATATCCTTATAGTAAATAATAAATAATAAGTGAAAAGTTATAAGAAAAAGAAATTAATAAATGTATTTAATCTTATCTGTGAGCGACTTTAAAGGGACATCTTATCTCTTCGAATGCTAACACTGAACTGAAGCTTTCAAAGTTTTCATCAAATAATATCGATTTTTTCTCATGGGCTCTCGGACTATTCCATACTCAAATCCTTATCCTTAATTTCATTAACACCATTTATTTTTCCATCTCCTCAGCAATCAATCTTACGAATATATGTAACAATAGTATTTTTATATTTTAGAGATGTCAGCCTCATTTTACTGTTATCTTACAGATACCTATATATTATCTATTGCTTATATGTGAACACACTGATATACATTCACTATAATTCAAATGCTAATTTGTGCCTTTCGTTCATTTTCATTTCAATACTCGATAATAAATAAATAAAATTAATTTTTGATCATTTTCTTATGCCACACTAATGTCACTTAATTGGTCATTATAACTGTTCTTAGGGGATAAAAGTCCTAAAGTAAAATTTACTTTTCTTTCTTTCTAATGTGAGAATTCTGGGTGGGTTAGACTAGTAGTTATTAATTATATTAGCGATATTTGTTGTCTTGTTCGGGGGAATGAAAAGTATTGTTGAAATGTTGTTTCTAATAACTAAAACATCTTATCTTTTTAAGCAATGCAAATCTTTTAGCAATTGTCAATTTACTTATGGCACCTGGTCGGTAATTAAAGACCTCCCCATAAAGTGAATTTAGTAGATACTGGGATGGGTTGGAATCTGATGGTGGTGTGGAGTGAATGGTAAGGGTGGAGCAGGACATTTCAACCTAACTCGAGTAATTTGCGTTGGCTCTGTAATTAGGGATGAACAGGGACGTTATCCTAATGAAAATCCTCCCCATTAGCCAATCTCGTCCTCTTTCACTTTACCTTTCTATTAGCAGCACATTAGCTTCTTTAGATGAAGTTGTCTCTCAGGGTACTTGTTTATGGTGACTCGCTAATATAATCAAAGAATTTCATTTTCTGAAGGTGGAATGAATAAATAATTTCCCACTCTTGGTTTTCAAATGTGGGTAGTTTACTGTTAAGGGAATTTAATGATAAAGCAACTAGCACTTCTGGCATCTCTTGGCTGGCAAGAGAAGCAGAAAAGACTGAGTTTGACATGAAGACATGAAGAGTTCCTGCAAGATTCATGTCCAGTTAAGAGGAGAAATAGCTGACCAGCAAGAAAAATCACATTTCTACGGATTTTTATCGGAAGAAAATATGTAGAAGAAACTCGAGTGGCTCATCAGGGGGCCTGGGCATTGGGAGATGGAGGATGAGAGAAAACGGAGCAGAATGCAGCCAGTGCCTAAGCAATTAATTTTGCTGCACCCACCTAGTTCATCTCACCAGTAGTTTATAATTGAAAATAAAATTTATTAACATACTAAACCTTATGGTAATAGATTCGGCCCTAATAACTCACATTATAATAGATATAAAATATAGCAATCTGTTCAACCCCATAGCTTAATTATAATCAAATACCCTTACTTACAGTCCACAGCAGTCAAATAAGAATCAGCCCCATAGCATAATTATTAGGTCAATATCCCTGATAGCCGTGGAAGGGATTGGCTTAATAAATTAACCATTTCCACACTTGGGAAGAGGACCGTTTTATTACTTCTGATGGATTAAAAAAACTGTTTGGAAAAGTGATTAAAAGCTCAATAGATATATTTTGTAGTTTCAATTCAGGAACTCTAAGGATAGAATAATATTAAGATTTAAACAATTCCAATCAACTAGAGGAAATCTCACATCAACAACTAAAAGACTATTCATATAGAAATAGTATAGTATTCCATTCAAAAAATGTTATATGGTCAAACTTTCCTACCAAAGATTTGTCCTTGAAATTATAGGTGACTACTTTGGTTTTCAACCACTGACATTTTGCACGGTTAAGTTTCTCGAATAAAATCGGGATTGTATTTAATATTTTTTTTCCACTTTGTGTGCCATAAAAGTAAACTTACCATGTTACTTGAATTCGAATATTGTTTGTTATTTGTGTTGAAAAATTCATGAATGAATATATAATTCTATTAACTTAATCCTATATATAGGGTATCCCTTTAATAATATTTAAAGACTATTTTACTATACAAAGTATATAACGAAACGAATAGTCACACTTACAATAACACAATAAACAAATGTTTATTCACATGGTAATAATGGATACACGGCATGTTTTGAGAGACTTTGTTTCCATATTTTAACAATATCATACACAAAATAAAATATTTATAAGGAAATCAAAACTAGAGTTGCACAACATGCATTTTTAAATATATAACTATACAATATATAATTAATCATAGCATAGTATAAAAATGCAATATAACTTTAATTTTATAGTACTATTTAAATTTTATAGTAAAGTAATAGCAATATGAAATGATTGGATGCTATATATATATATATATATATATATATATATATATATATATATATTATATATATATATATATAATCACCAACAATTATAAAACAGTAATTAATCTATAGTATGCTTACAGATTATAAAATCTAAAAATAATATTAAATTTCTGATGATGGAGAAAATATTTTACCAATTTTTTTCGCATGGTCACGATTTCATGATGGTCATGATTGATCTCTATAGGACGAAATGAAGAAAATGTGGAAATCTGATGAAGAGGAGAAATCCTAGAGAAGACTGAAGAATATACCTGCCTAGGTACAGTCATCAGCAGGAATGGAAAGATTGATGGGGAGGTTTCCAACCGGATCAAAAAGGCAAACAATGTCTACTACCAACTATGCAACACAATTGCTGGAAAGAGAGAAGTGGACAAAAACATGAAGCTGCACATTTTCAAGGCAATATACCTACCTACTCTTCTCTATGGAAGCGAAAGCTGGGTCCTACTGGACAAGCACTTGAGCCGAGTAACAGCTGCAGAAATGAGATACCTGAGGAGAGTGGCTGGCCGAACCAGAAGAGATCTGGTCAGAAATCAGCGAATGCTAGAGGACCTGGGAGTTTCAGCTGTAAAAGAGGTGGTTGAGAGAAAGCTGCTGAAATGGTTTGACCATCTTTGGCGAATGGAGGAAGATAGGGATCCAAGGAAGTACATCGAAGCTAGGCCAACTGGAAGACGTCCCCAGGGCAGACCTAGGTTAACGTGGACGGACCACATCTCCAGGCTGGGACAGCAAAGAGAACGCGGGCTGAATGCCATGAAGTCGCTGGCCAGAGACCGGAATGCGTGGCTGGGATGGACTGTGGCACCTCCACGCTGAAAGGCACAAGGAGGAGGAAGAAGAAGAAGAAGAAAGTCATGATTTGGAAAACAAAGTAGGTACAGTTTTTCAGAGTGATAAATTTGTGCGTTACACAGGTATGAAGGAAAAAAACTATTTCTTGGACAAAGCTCCTTTGATTGAAAAAAAAAATATCCCATTAGGAAAATCATTCTGCTTACAATTTATTTTTCTGATGGTATAAAGAAAAAAATAAGAATTAATAAAAAAAAAGAACATAGAGCTTAATTGTTGAAGGGAGTTTAGTCATTGGATAATTAATGGTTCTAGCCCACACATAACATCAATACTGACGAATATTGATTTTAGAAAAAAAAAAATGTGGTGTTGTTACAATACGAAAAAAAAAATCATAACATTTTACCTTTTTCCATTTCAAGGATAATAACATACTGGGAGCCAGGCACAGACCATGCTTCGGTTCCCAGCCCTAGGGCTCAGGAACAATGAATATTTTTACATTTGTAATTGGAAAATTGAAAACCGCTTTTACATTTCTGGGAAAGCTCCATTTATTAAATTAAATGAATCTCGATCTATGAATTTAATTGAAGATTCATTACTATTTTTGATTTGATTGAAGTTAAATAGAATATACATTTAATAATTAGATTGTTTTGATTTTTTCTTTTTCACGTTTCAATTTGGTGAGAAAGAAAAAAAAAATCTCTTTCAGTTGGCATTGCTTCAATAAAAAAAATATATATATCATCAATATTTATCCTTCACATTATAAATGTTAATGTTTTATTTTTATAATTTTTTATTTTATAAAAATTAAAAAGTTTTATAAATTATATACGTATCTGTTTCCAAATAAATCAACAACAAAGTGAAAATAATATTTGAATTTTAACAGAAGTGGCATTGATGATTTTAAGATGAATAATGAACATTGAAAATTAAGCTTAAATAAAACCTAAATTTAAACTTCTAACTTTTGATTAATTAACTTTTAACGACTTGAATAAAACTAGTCATGGGGATACAAAGTTCAATGATGTTTAATACCATGTATGTATTGACCTAACTGAAAATATAATATAGGGTTTAAATGTTGAATTACTGGAGTCTTTCTCGACGTTGAACAGGCGTTTGATCGAGTCTGGCACCCGGGATTGCTTTACAAACTCCGTAAATTCCTCCCACCTACATACTTTCTGATTATCCGTTCCTAACTTAATGATTGACACTTCATAGTAAATCACAATAATGCCTATTCATCCCTCTTTTCTCAATTTGCTGGTGTTCCTAAAGGTAGTATCCTTGGACCTATCCTTTACACAGTTTATACAGCTTATATTCTAACCCATCCTCACACTGTCATCACCATGTATTCCGATGACACATGTACTATTTCAGTTAATAACGATCCATCAATAGCATCCCAAACTCTTCAATCACACATCACAAACCTTGAAAAATGGTGTCAAAACTGGAGGATTAAAATAAACTCAAATAAATCCCATCAAATCACCTTTACCCTTCGTCGTAAACCTATGTACTTCCTGTCCTACAGTATCCTTTAATAACACCCCGCTTATCCCTGTTGAACAAATCCGATACCTAGGACTCCTCTTGGTTAAATGTCTCACTTGGAATCCTCAAACGAGAATGAAAGGACAAGAAAAAGCCCGAAGTTTCCGCTTATTCCATCACATACTAGACAAACGATCTAAGCTTCCAATTAATTACAAAAGACTCATATGCATATAGACCTATTTGGACTTATGGAGTTGAGCTATGGGGCTATGGGGCCACTAAATCATCGAATACCTCTCGTATCTAATCCATACAATCCAAAATCCTTCGTAAAATCCTCAACGCTCCTTACTTTGTCAAAAATAAACAATCCATAATGACCTTAATGTTCCAAATGTCACCGATTTGGCCCAATCCAGATACCTATCCTTCCATAATAAACTTCATAACCATCCGAAACCTCTTGTTTTTAACCTCGCTTCCTCTTCAATGCTTGATAATCCTCCGGGGCGTCTGAAAAGAAGATGACCGCTTGATCTCTTTTTGTAGATATATTATTAGAGTGCTACCAGTGGGTAGTTTCTCAACAAGCATTTTCGTGTGATTATATTTCTGTGTACACATTTTTTTGATGTATTTATATTAATAAATATAAAAAAATGTCGAATTTTTTATGAAGTAAATAGTTTCATGTTTTTCAGGCAAAAGGGCCGTCCTATATAACTGCTATGTTTCTGGCCTTGCGTTTCTACGGCGAGTAGGGGTTTCCAGAAATCGCATTTATTTGTATTTAATACTTATATTGGTATTTATATCGGTCCCAGAAGGGAACCGAACTACCGAAAAATATATTAATGATGTATTTAAATGTTTAGATACCACAGACCCCCTACTGTAGTATCCTAGATTGAACCATATAATTTTTATTGGATTTCTTTTCTAAAGGTATCATGTTTTTAAATTTACTATTTGTTCTATATCTAATTGGTGGCATGCAAGGTAGAATGTAAAATCATCAAGATGGTTTGCTAACTATTATATTTACAAATTTAAATGACTAAAACATATATACAATGATAATGAACAAACCTATATACATAATGAATAGTTGAGAATCATACTAGAGGAGAATGTTTGATTAGAGTTACATGTGTTCTATTGATTCTATTAATTAATGATTTATGGTTGCCAACACAAATTTACATCTGTATAACTAAATGAGGGTTATTAACTAGCTGGTGAGGGGTGTTGTCGTTATCTCTAGCTGTTCTGGCTACCTCTCTGGAAGCTCCGTCGATCTGGTCTTCAAGTCTTCATCTTGCTCCCTCCGGCTATCTTCTAGCCTGAGTCCCAGCTATCAGTCCATATCTTCCTCTCTCCGCTTCTCCTGATCAAGTCCCCAGCCTGTCTCTCAGCTCTCAGTCTTCAGTCCCAATTCTCTATTTCCCACCTTTCTTCACCCCCCTCTCTTTTAGTAGTCTTTTCTGATTGGCTGAATATTCCTAGCCTAAGGGATGACCACGCCCTCTCCCCCAGGCCAAGGTAAAGCAGCAGGTACAGATTTACGTATTTCTGGTGGAAGGTGTGAAAGGTCTTTCGGGATCCTGTTTAAACACTCAGTTGTCGGTCTTGGTCGGTGGTTCTTAAGGGTTTTTATTACCACTTACAAAAGGTTGTCCTCGTGGGTCGTTAACCTCGCTCAGGCACCCAACCGCCAGATGTGAGCTCTTATGATATTTAATTATACATTTAAAATTATTAAGTAAACTCCACAGGTGGTCTTTAGAATACATAGCATAACAAATACATTTTATTGTGTATCGCGGGTTCAAGTCGTGGTTGTGATTGTAAAACGAAAAAAAAATGATTAATTTAAGAATTATTAGGTTTTATTATTTATTAACATAAAATTACACATAAAAAATTAAATTTGCGATCTCCAAATTTCTTCGCAATGAGCAAATTTTTTTCGCAGCTTCACAGCGTTCCAGGTTGTGTTTTAAATTAATGTGTTATTAGGTTTTAAATAAAATCTTTGTATGAGTTCAATGAATAAATTATTTTATTAAAACATATTTTGTTCGTTTTACATTTTCCATAAAGCTAAAACTGAAAATTACCAAAACTATATCCTCATTTTACAAAGACTGTGTGTCACGGATCTTAACACAATAACGGAGCGTAATGGTAGAACATAGTGTGGGTCCATAAGACGAATAAAAGAAACTCTCTCTCCACACCTAGAGAACATAACATCTTCGTTGGAGCTTGCTTCACAGCACGTGATTCTCAACCGTCTTGAATCATATTTAGGCCCCACCGAGCTTGTTCCTACACTTCTTTAGCATCTAGCATATATTATTCAATTAGCATGTAGGTTCAATATTATAATATTATATTCAGAATTAATGTTTGAGGTATAACGAGATTGCATAAAACATGTATATATATATATATATATATATATATATATATATATATATATATATATATATATATATATATATATATATATATACAACTCCTTAATCATTTTCAGTTTTCTATCAATTTTAAAAAGTTTTTACATGAGTATATATAAAAAAAAATCTTAAAAATACATTGTATCACTTTTATAATTGTTCATGCATAAACCAGATATGTAACTTTTACCGAGTGATAACAAAACACAAAGAGGAAGGAATAAAGAAAATTTATAAGTATTGAGTGGTACGGCATCTAACAAAACCTTATGATATTTATGTTTTAATATACATATTTAATGAGTTATATGAAGAGGAAGGAGGTATATCATATTTTATTGTATTAATTGGAATTTACCATGGTTTCGCAGAATTAAATTAAAATTGTCATTGTAAAACAATAATAAATATTAAAAAAATAAAACTATATACAATTTACCGATTCTTTAAACTCAAAGCAACAATCTTGCAGAATGACAACGTTACTATAATATAAGACGAAGTTCATTATATTTTGTGATTACAAACTAACACAAATAGATGACCAATCGAAGTTTCACATTTATATTAAAAAAGATATCTAAAAAAAGCTAATCAAAACATAAAAGTATTATAGAGATATAAAATAAAAATTTAGATAAATATGAAAGAATAACATTACCTCAATTAAGAATGAGGTAAGTTATACAAAAATTAATACAGCAGTAAAATGTTTGGAAATGTAAAAATAATAGAAAGCCTCATGATTTTAATTATTGTGTGATAAACTTGAGTTTTACTAAAGTTTAACTTAATCTCGTGAATTAACTGCCAAATAACCAGCACATTGGGCTAAACATTGATTAGTGTACTTCTTTTTCACACACTTCTCCACAATGTACACAATTCATTTCTAATCGGTTATAAATAAGAGAAATAGCTGTGAAAATGAAATGAAACTTTTTGGCCAGATGGCCATGGCTTATGATAAAAATAATAAATATTGTTGTATAAATGGCACTTCACTTGTGAACTGAGGTTTCTAAGAGACAAAACCCATGTAATAAATATTACAGTAACCTCTTGTGTGAGTAATTTCCTAAATTTTATATTTTTAAATAGTTGTTCAAAATTTATCATATAATCACAGATTTATCATATAATCACAGAAGATTTAGCGGACCGCAGTTTGGAGACCCCTAGCAAAAATAATCGAATAATGTATATTTGCATCATTGTTTCAAATATTTATGAATTAGTCCCAAATAACTATGAAGAGTGCCTTGTCATAGTAATAATTGTTTTGTATATAGTTTCGTTTTTTTTTTATATAGAATGTTTACCTTATATTTTTTTTACATTATTTCTTTTTTTCGATTGATTTTATTTTGGCCAGATGTGATCTTTTAATTTTGTTCTATTTTGTTATTCTCAAGGGACTGTGTCCCAGAATAAAATTATTTTTCTATCTATCTATCTATCTAAGAGTGTTTTAGCCAATCAAACATGGAAGGAATAAATTATTATTTCTCTTACATGGGAGTGGTCTAGCCAAAATGATGCCCAACCAGCCTTTTTTTATACAAATTATTAAATGATGCCCACTTTATAGATAATGAGAATGTTCTGGGAGATTCTTCTGGAAATAGGTAAAGGTAGAAAATATATATTTTTTACAAACCTGTTTGAACTTATAAAACTATGATTACTGCATTAATAAAAGTATACAACTATGATTACTGCATTAATAAAAGTAAACACAGTTTACCTTTCCAAAATATTCATGATGATAAAAATAACAATATGCTTATTTATTGATAATTGCTTACTTAAAAGGTACCAGGATCTTGAATTCGCTCTACCTTTTTACATTATTCATTATTATTATTTTTTTTAAACATGTTTATTGAAAAATATTACAATCCGTCTCAAAGAACATTTATAATAGTGTTCAGAGATCACATTCACACTCTATATTTATTATAATTATGATTGTAAAAATAAAAATATTCTGTTATTGGAATATAATGAAATAAATTAAAAATAAATTCAGCCCATTTACATATATACAGATTAGACCCTGAAAAATTGGCTGAATTTTAGTGAAGTAGTTGGCTGAATGTGTTCTAGCATATTAATTTTTAAAATTTACGATTGTCAACCTGCCAAAGCTGAGTACCGAACGGAGCTGGTGTCAAACATTTGATGGATAGAACGAATCCTGTCAGCTCTTACTACTTGTGACGAATAGTCGGTTCATTCTGCAACGCTGTTTTAGGGCTCAGAAAAAAAAAATACGGTCAATCCTTTTCTTTAAAATAAATATTTTATAAAATCGAATCATCTTTAAATATTTCGTATAACAGATGACAACATTTTAAAATGGCTTTCACTTTACTAGTTTTAGATTGAAATTATTAACTGAAATAATAACCCCCCACAGTATTTTAGTAGTATTTAAAATTGGAAAAATGTTAACTATGATAGACTTTGCTGATTAACTAAAGAGGAACGATATTATATGTATTTTCCAGCAGATAATATAATATATTTGCAAGAGTTGTAATCTAGCATACAATGCCATTTAAGGAAATTTATTATTATTATAGTATTCTTAAAGTTTAATAATTTAAAATGGATTTCTAATATAAAAAGTGTAGCAAGTGAATGTTGCCACAGTTGAATTTACTACTCAGCTTCAAACTATATTACTACCACTATGGTCAGTGTTGATTTCATAATTGATACAGGTGTACTATTTACTGATCAATGGTTGTTAAGGGACTCGCTGTGGATTGTATTTAATCAGAAACGCCAGATTTTAATCCAATTAATTCCAGAAAATAGTTAGGTACCCCCTTTTTAAATCCTGGGAGCACCCAGGAGAAATTATGAAAGTTGATGTAGCGGAAAATAACTGTCAGATTAGTTTAATCGTTTAAACAATAAAATAAATTACTGCATATAGCCTTTATGTGATGTTGAAGCAAAAATATTTTGATTTTGTGACAGATATAACGCATTATAAATGAGCTAATTAAATGAATTCTCATTATGCAAACATGAAATTATGGGGTTATGAGAAACATTAACTCTGCATTGCAGGTTTTCTATATATCTTGAGAAGCTGTATCAACTGTCGTTCATTTTCTTGTTGAATATTGTGGAGTATTAATTATTCATCATTAAAATTTTTTTTTTCATGAAAAATCGATTAATGATTGAGATTACTCTAAAAGGAAATAAAGATTAACATCTTTAGGGAATTTGTATCACTATAGTTATCTACTATTTTGTTTGATCATGACTATTTTCAAGTTCACAAACGTTTGCTACTACCATGCGTTACGGCTCCGTCGTCTAAAGAAATTTTATTAATTCGTTGTCGCCGGTAAGAAAGTTTGACTTCAAAAATTAATAAGTTCAATATTCTTTTTAAGGTGCAATATTTGAAATCGTCGTTTTTCCATCAAAATAAAATTAGGAAATTTACAATATCTTTATGTTTCTTTATTTTTTCCGTAGCCTCCTTATTTTGTTCGTACAGGTTCTACACCAATAAGCTCCTTAATAAGCAGTTATCTATGTTGATATACAAACCAACAGGAGGGTCTTAAAATAAAATTAGCACTGAGGGAAAAAATTAGCTCGTTGTTCACTGTTGATTAATGCGGACACTAAATTAATGAAGGGAGGAAGCTTAGAAGGGTGCGGTATGACCGGCTAAAACAGATGACCGCTTGGTGAACACTTCAGCTGGAAGTAGTGAACGGAAATGATCTTCTCAAACTGCCCGGCAGTCAATCAAATAGTAGTTTCGGTCGTCTTTCTTCTGGTGCTAAATGGATGCTAAGTTGGCGAATTACTGGGGTACTTCTTACAAACAGTGGTCAGCTTACTATTCCACGACCTGCTTCTTTGTCCTCTGAGTCGTTTATAAAAAACGTACGTTGTAATTAAAAAACATCCCTTTTTTCTTATCCTAATTAATTAAAGATCCTAACGTGTTCTTGTATTTATGATATCTTCATAATAACAATTATAACTTCACAGTTACCTCAATGAATAACAAAGTTCTGAAATAGACCAGCGTATGCCAAGCGCAAACAGGGTTCTTCTCTTTCTCTTTAAGGAACGTAACTCAATTTTAATTTTAATTTAATTAAACAAAATCCAGCAACGCTGCTACCATCTGCAAGTGTGAGAAGCAGAAGATAACTCCCTAGAGAGCAAGGTTCTTGACAGGTCCAAGAGAAGTTGATGACAGACTGGCCAGCACCAGATTTGAAGAATATATGTATGTATATATCATTTACTGAAAATCATAAAGATAATGGCTGAGTAAATTTCACACATCGTTCAGAAAGGAAAATAGGAGAGGAGGAGGAAGAATATGAATTAACCTAACCGCAAGTAAAATAAAATATAGAATATTGCACACCAGCTATCATAATATAAATTGTAACCATCAGCATATAGTAATTCAATAAAGAAATATATTACATTATCAAAATGTAATATATTTGACCACTTTTATATAATAATATGTATTACTCTTTAATACTGAGTAGTAAGTGTCATGGCCGCATCTGCAGTATAACTTTCATGTTGCTCTGTGATTGTTACATTGTTGTAAAAACCCTGTGGTAATATTTTATCAACAGTGACTTTACAATCAGTTGAACATTTATACGTTTACGGATATAATGGTGAGTTACAGTTTATTAACAATGAACATGTAATAAATTGGTGCTCGTTCGGGTAGCCCAAGTGGCCGTTAATTCCCTTGCCGTTCTTATCTTACATACGTTAAGTTCAAGGCCAAGCTCTGTATACTAGCTCTCTCTCGTCAGCTCGTCTCAGTTCGAAACCAAAGACTAATAGATTTTTTTTTTTTTCCCTCCCAGAGACAGTTTTGTTTTAAATTTTTTTTTATCTTGTTTATTTATTCTCAAAAATGTTTTGTTTTATTTCTGTTTCTAGCTTTGTAAATAGCTTATTATTATTTCCTTTTTTTTTTAAGAATCGTAAATATTTATTTTTGTAATTCTAATTTAGGTAAAGGTATATATATATATATATATATATATATATATATATATATATATATATATATATATATATATATATATATATATATATATATATATAACTTACGTCGGTTCGAACTAAGAAAGATAAAAAAAAGAAAGAAAGGTTCGAAATAAAACACGTGGTTGCTCAAATTACATACGGTTTGTTTACAACTGTTGAATAGGATTAATTGATATAACAACTTACATCTAACCATAACTCCCCCCCGCCAGTTTATGAACACTCCTCATAAACTAATGCAGGGTTGCTGATATAATACATAACAAAACAAAACAACAAAACAAAATAATCTTCCTTGGCGTTCCCATACAGCCATAGTACAACAAATACAATTAACATTTCTTGCAATAAAAGAACCACAAACTGAAATAAACCTTCTATAGCTTGTAGGAGACAGAAAAGAGGATATACCATTTATTTACGTTACTGATCCCGCCTCAATCGGGAGTTTCAACTGTTCTATGTGAACGGTCCTCCGTTTCCTGGGATCGTTCAGACTCTGAATTGTACAAAGATTGTGTTCGCGAAGTATAATCACTTTGAATGGTCCTTCGTAGCGTGCCAGTTCTTTCCCCCTATTAGATCCGACCCTTCGATAGACTGTCGTCCCTATCTTCAATTCCCCCATTCTGTCTTTGAGGTTCAAATTGACCTTCTCCACCCTTTTCCGTTTTTCCCTCTCTATTCTCCCTCTCGTTTTTTCCCAAATTTTCTTTATCTCTGCTCTGTTACAGGTGATCCGTTGAGCTTGTGCTTCGTCCGTGAGTGTTTCCATCCAATCCCGTCGCCGTATATTTACTCCGAACAATACCTCGACCGGAGAAAACCCTGTAATGGAGTTGATTGAATGATTATAGGCCGCTACCGCCCTTTTCATGGCTACATCCACTTCCAATCCCCGCTCTCCTTGGTAAATACGTAGATGGTCGCTTAGAGTGCTGTGCAACCTTTCGATATTTCCTCTGCCCTTTTGATGTCCTAGAGTGTTGAAGTGCCAAACTATATCTAATCGTTTAGCCTCCTCGCGTACGGTACTGTTGTCGAACTCCCTCCCTCCGTCTGATGTTATGCGATCAGGTACTCCGTAGAACTGGGCCCACGTTTGGAGAGCTCCCACAAAAGACTCCGACAACTTATCCTGTACTCGATGGGTCATCGCTACCTTACTGAAGAGGTCGATCATCGTAATCCATTTAAAACCCCTCCACGTGAATGTATCAGTTTGCACATCCTTCAATGGCATATCTCCCGTAGGGGTTTCCTCCTGTAACCCTTGAGGTGGACGTCTATCATACTTAGTGCGCGCACACACATCACACCTCCCAATGATTTCTGAAATCGTCTTTCTCATGCCGTCCCAGAAATATCTCCTGCGCAATGCCTGAAACGTTTCCTGTATTCCCCGATGATTTGTCTTGCCCTGGTGATGCGCTAGTGTTACCTCCCTCTGCTGCTCCTTGTCCGTCAACGTTTCGACTAAGTATTTACACCTAATAAACGATCTGTCGATGCCTATTTTTTCTGATCTCCAGAGTTTCTTGATTATTTCTCAGATGGTTGCATTCCCCACATACAGGTGGTGAACCTTTCCCGGCTCCGAGGCGTCGTGCAAGGCCTTACAAATTTGTTCTTCTTTCACCCCTGGTTGGGACCAAATGGTGTTCACCTTCTTCCTTCCATACTTACTGAAGTCAATCTTCATAAGTCCCGACGTTCTGGTCTTCCAAATCACCTGTCGTCGCTTATCGTTGATGATCTCTTCGCATTCCTCGATGTCTATAGGCCTTTCTTCTACTGAGCTCTCTTCTCCTCTCGATTCCTCTGTTTCCACATTCCCTGGTTCCCCTTCCCCTTCTGGTGTCCACGCTCTCAAAAACTGCCGCACGTCCCGCGACGACTCTCCTTCTTCCTCCTCGATAGCATTTATCATTATGGCTCTGGACAGCCAGTCCGCTACCACATTGTCTTTACCTGGCTTATATATGACCTCCATATTGTACTGGCTTAGAAATTGCTTCCACCGAGTGACCCTTGCCGATGATTCCTTTAAATTACCAACCCATTGCAACGGTCTGTGATCGGTATGCACCCTAAATTTTCTGCCAAAAATATACGGCCTAAAGTGTCCTACCGCCCATACTATGCCCAAGAGTTCTCTTTCCAGGGCGCTATACCGCGTTTCCGCGTCTGTAAGCCGCCGACTCGCATACGCTACTGGCTGTTCCCCATTAGTTCCCTCTTGAGCAAGTACTGCCCCCACCCCCAACGCATACTCACTCGCATCCGTAGTGACGATAAACATCTTCGCAAAATCGGGGAAAGCGAGTACCGGCTTATCTTGTAACCGCGCCATGCACTTCCTTACGTTGTACTCTATCTCTGGCGTTATTATTATCTTCCGGCCTTTCTTCAGAAGATTATTAAGAGGTGCTAAATACTCCGCCATTTCCGGCACGAACCGACGGTAATAGTTTAGTGTTCCCAATAATCTGCGGATCCCTTTAACATCCCTGGGCATCACCATATTTTGTATTGCCTTGACCTTCTGTTTATCGGGCCTGATCCCCTCCTTTGAAATGGAATGTCCCAGAAATGTTATCTGGTCCTGTCCCAGAATCGACTTTTCCGCCGACAACTTCAACCCAAATTGCCTTAATCTGTCGAATACGCCCCCCAAATGATTGACGTGTTCCTCTTCATCCTTACTAAAGACCAAGAGATCATCCATGTAGACTTGACAGAATTCTTCGTCTAATCCTCTCAAGAATTCGTCCATAAACCTCTGGAAAGTTATGTGAGCGTTCTTTAGTCCAAATGGCATGCGAGTAAACTCGTAATGCCCCCTCTCGAAAGAAAACGCCGTTTTGTGTTGGTCCCTAGGGTTCATACGAATTTGGTGGTAGCCCGCCTTTAAATCCAAGGTACTAAAAATGGTTGCCCCACTAAGCCTGTCAATAATATCATCAAATCGCGGAAGTGGATACTTCTCGTCTAGGGTGTTGTCATTGAGCTTTCTGAAGTCTACCACCACCCTGTACTTCTGCTCTCCCGACGACGTCTTTTTCTTCACCACCCATAGGGGACTATTGTATGGTGACGTGCTGTCCACGATGATGCCCTGCTTCTTCAAGCTTTCGAGCTCCTCCTTGATATGGCGACGTAAAGCCTGCAGGTAACGTCGCTCCTTCACGTACGTCACCTTTTCCTGTTTTAACGGAATCTCATGTGCTGTCCTCCCCGTTGCGCTCAACACCTCCTCCTCTTTAAAAAAAATATCCGCGTATTCCCTCTTTATCCTTTGGACCCAATGTTCCGCTTGTTCTATTGCCCCAATGTTCCCTTTTCCTCCCACTCTCCCTTTCTTACACCGGTACCTCTTCCCTCCCATTCGCACCCTCCAACCCGTTCCCCTGTAATCTATTCTTGGTCTCACTCTACTCAATAGGTCACATCCTATTATACCCCCGTATTCTCTCGGCATATTCTCTACTACATGAACCCTCAACTTCCCACTTCCTGGGATCCATTTGTCTAAATCTAACTCTACTTCCCCTTCTATCCTACATGGACCACCCAAAGTAATCAACCTACACGTACATTTTTTTATTCTCGGTATCCTCTCTCCTTTACACAACTCCTCCAACATCTGTCTAGATACTATTGTATTAGAACTTCCCGTATCCACCAGACACTTTTCCTTCCCCACAACACTTATAATTGGCAAACCAACGCACTCACCTCCAATATTATTTACTACCGCGTGGCTGCCTCCCCTCTGCTCCACTCCTCATTCGTCAGATCTTCCTCTCCTGTCCGCGACGGCTCCCCCTTCTCCACTCTTTCTGCTAATTCTGCCTCCTCGAGCTCCTCTTACCACCGGCTCCTCCTCTTCGGTTCCAGATGTTCCCGACGAATCGTCCGACTCCGATGCCGCTCCTCTCTTCCTCCACAATCTCTGGGCGTTCACTTCCATCGGCTCATCTCGGCCCACTTCCCCCCGTCTACTCATATACGGGCATTGTCTGGCAATGTGCCCCTCAGTTCCGCATTCGAAACATCGGGTTCGCGGGAAATTCGCCACTAGGTGACCTATCTTTCCGCACCCGTGGCATCTCCTGTCCTCCTTTGTCCATTTCCTTCTCTCCTTCCCTGGCTTTTTCTCCCTCATCGCCGTTCTTTCTCTTGCACTAACTTCTCCTCCTCTTTTCTTCCAGCCTTCCTGTCTCGTTTTAAATCTTCCGGTTTCTGCTCTTCTGTACGATACTCGGTTCCACCCATTCTCATTCTCCTCTTCTCCCCTGGCTGCTTCTTCCTCCCGCGCGCTTGCATCAATCATTTCCTAGGCGCACTCCACAAAACTCTTGTCTCTAGGTAGTCCGTCCCTCTTTTCCGTATCTCTACCCAGCTGCACTTTAAGGATGGTTGCCAGGAACGCCATTCTTGCTCCTGTTTCCACCGCATCCACTACTTCCCTCGTCTTCTCCGTTACATTGTTGAATCGTGCCAACAGGTTTGCTGCATATTGTCCGTTGGTCTGATACGGCTGTTTCTTCTCTCGAAACATCTGTAAGATGTCTTCTTCTGGAGCCCAACGGCCCCCTCCAAATGCCTTCTTCAGCCTGTCCTTCACGGTGCTCCATGGGGTGTCTTCATCCGCCTGGATCATATTCAGCACACTCCTCTTAACCCGGCAAACCAAGGCTGCCCTCAATGCGTTGGCATCCAGCGGATCTATCAAGTTCTCCCCTTCTTTAGCCGCTATACGCGATATCACCCGATCGCCTCCCTTTAGAAAGTGATTCAACTCACCTATTCCTCCATCAAATCTTTCTAAATCAGATATAGCTCTCCTCAGGTCCTGCGATGTCGCCGTTCTAACCTTCAGCCATTCCAGCGTCGTCGCATGTGCTGACGCTAACGTCTCCGTAGGTAGCGGAGGAAAGTCCCTCGCTAACGCTTCTGCCAACGTAGGAAACGCTGGCGGTGGAGCCAACGGTGCCGCCGGTGGCGCAGTCGGTTGTGCTACCTGTGGTGTAGGCGGTACTGGCGGTTGACGTACTGGCGGTTGACCTACTCCGTTCGGCATCCTTTCTTTTATTTATTTCCACGTCGTGAATAAAAAAGAGAAGAAAAAAAAACAACTTCAAAATTAAATTTTAAAACTTCCCGGGATTCGGCACCACTTTCGTCGGTTCGAACTAAGAAAGATAAAAAAAAGAAAGAAAGGTTCGAAATAAAACACGTGGTTGCTCAAATAAGACTGACTTTATTCTCTCCGTAATGCTATATATATATAGCATTACGGTTTGTTTACAACTGTTGAATAGGATTAATTGATATAACAACTTACATCTAACCATAACTTATATATATATATATATATATATATATATATATATATATATATATATATATATATATATATAATTTTTTTTTTCTTCTTGTTCTTATCATGAAAATATGAATTTGGACAAGAACTCTTCATGTGAAGTTTCAGATGACGAGACACCATTTTCGGATGTTAGCGAAACTGATTCGCAATATTTGAAAAGACGCTCACTTCAAAAACGTCACAGAAACTCTGCCCCCGGGTCAGCGGGCAATTCACTCAACAAGAAAAAAAATGTATCGACAAAATCTAAATTGTCAGCCGAACAAAATAAATCCAAACAAACAGCTGAGCAAAATAAATCACCACCCAAAACTAGAAGCAAAACAAATACCACAAAACCAGCGCCAACTGCACCAACTACTTCAGCCAGCATTAATGCTGTTTCTGTTAGTAACTCACCAATCAAGCCTTCGGAGCCTCAAGCTCCTACTGACCCCGAGCCGCCACCTATTTTTGTTTCCAAAATTGAAAATTTCATAACATTTGGTCAAGAAATTACTGACCTGATAGGACAGACAAATTTTCGCTGTTTTTCCAGAGTAAACGCCATAAAAATTAACACAAATTCAAGAGTTAATTATAAAACACTAATTGACTACTTCACATCTAAAAACTACGATTTTCACTGTTATCAGTTGAGACAAGAAAAGGCATACCAAGTGGTCTTGAGAGGCCTACACACCCCTATATCCGTTATCAAGTCTGGCCTGGAAGAAATAGGTCACAACGTTAGGCATATTTCATGCGTATTACATCCAACGCAGAAATATCCATTACCTTTATTCTTCGTTGATTTCTACCCCTACGAGTTAAATTACCGCCACAGTATCTTCAGCTACCTCAACCTAATGTTCAGAAAACAAAAACCGCACAAGCACCTTTGATTCCAGACCCTCCTCGTACACAACGACGGATGCCGCCCTTAATTAACACTCCTAACCCGCCACAACCTACCCTAAACTCACTTCACAACCAACACCCATCTGATATAACTGCCATTCTTTCATCCTTCCTATTGGATCTCCAAAATACTATAAAACCTCTTATTACTCTCCTCACTAGAATCCTTCCCGAAATTCCCTTTAATCTCTCACGATGAGTACAAAGCCCCTAGCTGTTCTTTTATGGAATGCTAATGGACTACCCGTTTCCATTTCATCTATTCGTCATTTCAACCCGTCCTTTCCATTTAACACTCTCAATTGTATACTGTCCTCCTGGTCATACTCTTACCTACAACTTACTTGAATCCTTATTTCAATCCTTCGGATCGCGCTTTATTGCAGGAGGAGACTATAAACACTAAACACCAACGATGGAGTTGTCGAGCATCCAACTCCCGTGGTAACATACTATCTTCTCTCTCAACTTCCAATAGTTACTCTGTCCTTTCTCCAATGAATCCTACCTTACATTGGCCAACTTCCCTCAGAAAACGCCCTGATATCCTTGACATATTTGTTACCTCCCAGATTTCCTCTTCCCATGTCACAATCAAATCCCTGGATGACCTCTCCTCAGATCATTCACCAGTTCTGCTTTCATTACACCCAATCTTCGCTCCTAAGTCCACGTCCCCTCTTACACTGATTACAGGACGAGGAAACTGGGACAAATTTCGGAAAGACCTGGAACATAAATTGGACCTAAACTTACTACATGTATAAGTGACAAAATAAACGATAATACTTCTATCAATAAAATTAACACTTCCCAACAGACAAACTTGCCACAGCATATTCGTATCTTATTAAGGGAAAAACGCAGAGCAAGATCGAAGTGGCACAGGACCAGATACCCATTAGTCATATTACAACAAATTAACTAACCAACTAAAAGCTGAAATTAGAAAATAGAAAATTAAAAATTTACTTAACATGACAGAAAAACTTACTACTACTGATAAATCATTATGGTTGACCACTAAAAAGCTCCTTAAATTTAAATATTTTAACCACCCACTTATTACTGAAACCCAAACCTGGTCCAGATCTGACGAAGAAAAATCTCAAATATTAGCTCAGCACCTCTTCAAAACATTTAATTCACACCCAGATATCCTTAATCCAATCCACCTTGAGTTTATTGAAGCAGAATTGGATATCCCACTCCAACTGACTCCTCCACCTAAAGCATTTCATCCTTCAGAAATATCCTATATCATTCATAGATTACCTTCCCGCAAAGCTTCTGGCCATGACCTAATCCCAGATCCTAAAACTGCTTCCTAAAAAAGCCATACTATTTCTCACCTATATATATATAACGCTGTACTCCGAACCACATATTTTCCTGACATTTGGAAACTATCCATTGTCAAAATGATACCTAAACCCATGAAGCCGCTAGAACAACCATCATCTTGCCGTCCTATTTCTCTTTTACCCATTTATGGCCAAATCCTGGAAAAACTCATCTTAAAACCCCTGTATCATATCCTAGAGTCTAAAGAAATTATCCCAGATCACCAATTTGGATTCCGCACATCCCACTCCACTATTCAGCAATGCCATCGTGTGGTAGATGTAGCCTTCTATGCTTTGAAGCTGTATGAATGTACTGCACGGGAGTCTTTCTCGATGTTGAACAGGCGTTTGATAGAGTCTGGCATCCAGGACTGATGTAAAAACTCCGTAAATTCCTACCATCTACATGCTTCCTCATTATCCGTTCCTACCTTACTGACAGATTCTTCATAGTCAATCATAACAATGCTTTTTCATCTCTTTTTTCTCAGTTTGCTGGTGTTCCTCAAGGTAGTATCCTAGGTCCAATTATTTATACAGTTTATACAGCTGACATCCCAACCCATTCCAACACAGTCATCACCACATATGCCGATGACACATGTATCCTATCAGTCAATAACGATGCATCTATTGCATCCCTGACTCTTCAATCACACATCACAAATCTTGAAAAATGTTGTCGAAACTGGAGGATTAAAATAAATTCATATAAATCCCAACAAATCACTTTTACCCTTCGTAGTAAACCTATGACTTCCTGTCCTACAATATCCTTTAACAATACCCTACTTATCCCTGTTGACTAAATCCGATACCTAGGACTCCACCTTGACAAACGACTCACTTGGAACCCCCATACCAGACTGAAAAGACTAGAAACCGCCCGACGTTTCCGACTACTCCAGCACTTACTAGCCAAACTCTCTAAACTGCCAACTATTTACAAAAGACTCATATATATTACATTAATACCACATCTATGCTGACGATTTCCTAATATACCTGTCCTTCCCCCCTTCTGACCTATTAGCCGCCACAAGAAAGTTTCAAGGAGATAATAAATAAAATAGAATAAATAGAATATATGACTGGGCAGGAGCTAACAAGCTGAAGTTGAATGCGGAAAAGACCAAGGCAATTCTAATAGGCTCCAATCACCTCCTCACAACTGTTCCTAGCTTTCCCACCCTGTTCCTACATGATAATCCCATCAAATTTTATCCCACCATCAAAAACCTTGGAATAATCTTCGATCAAACCCTTTCATGGAAATACCATGTGTCCAATATCTCCCGACGTACCTTTTCCACCCTAAAACACTTAAATAGCCTGCGACACCTTTTTCCTTTTGAAATCCGTAGACTCCTGGTCATCTCCTATATATTTCCCCACTTCGACTATTGCTGCACGGTATATGGAGGCGTCTCTGGGGATCTCGAGGCTAAACTAAAACGTTTGATAAATTGCTTTGTACGATTCATCTTCGGGATCCCAAGAGACGCCCCTGTTTCCTGTTTCTATGAAGAGTTAAAGTGGCTTTATCCTTCCTACCGCCGTAAGTATTTCCTGGCATCCTTCCTCTTCCAAGTAATTCACTCCCCCCGTCCTTCATACATCGCCGAGCTCCTTCAATTTAAATCCTCTGTCCACTCCCGCAATACCCGTTCCCGGTCTTCAGACTTATATATAATGGCCCACCGAACTGCTGCTTTCGATAAATCTTTTATTATTCGATCCTCTTCCCTTTGGAACTCCATCCCTCCCCACATCCGTCAATCCAAAACCCTTCTTACCTTTAAATCCCAACTGTTTAATCATTTCTTATCCATCCAGTCATCATAAAATTGTAAATAGTTACTACTGTAAATATGTATATAAATTATTAGATCGTTTTTTATTTTTTTTTACTTCATGTTTATTTTCAATTTTTTATTTTTTATTATTAACTGATGTAAATTAGAAAGTAACTTATAATTTCTCATATAATTTTTTTTTTTCATTTATCTATTTTTTTTATTTGACTATTTAATTAAACTATATTCTTCTTTATGTATCTCTGAGGCTCCTTAGCCCACATTCTTGTCTCTTTGTATTATTCTAAAGGAACTCGTCCTAGAATAAATAAAGCATTATTATTATTATTATCTTTTCTCGCTTTGCGGATTCACAGCTGAAGGTGGGGGACAAGTCCAGCCACCTGCAGTTATAATATTTTTAGATATTTAAAAATTTTCTTGTAATTCTGGCTGTATCCAAGAGAACTGCTTGCTGAGCCTCTCTTAATACATCCAGGGGTAATTCCAAGCCGTCCGTACCTGCCACCGTTGACTTTGGGATCAGACCATTGGTTGATATTATTATTGGTGTAACCACTACGCTCTCCAAATGGTACAACTGCTTTAATTCAATCTCCAGTTCTTGGTACTTACGGAGCTTCTCTCCCACGGCCGTGCTTATGTTGTTATCGTTTGGAATCGCGATATCAATTAACTTTGCCTTCTTTGCTCCTAAATCCACGATAAGGATATCGGGTCTGTTGTGACGCACTGTTATGATCCGTTATTATAGATGCGTCCCAGTACATCTTAATGGAACCCTTCTGAAGCAGCCTCATTGGATTATATTTGTAATATGGCATCTTTTCATCCAACAGGTTAAGTTTCATAGCCAGAGTCTGGTGGAATATTTTTGCCACATTGTTGTGCCTCTGCAGATACTTCTTACCAGCTAGTAATCCACATCCAGCTGTGATATGTTGGATTGATTCGTACGTCGTTGAACAAAGTCGACATTTATCAGATGTTGTAGTGTCTTTACGAACGTGCCTCCTATATGACCTGGTGGCAATGACCTGATCTTGAATGGCGACTACAAAGCCTTCTGTTTCAGAGAATAGCCTTCCTGCCGCTAACCATTCCAAAGATTTTTCTTTGTCTATGGAGGATTCATTCAATTGGCTGTAGTATCTGCCATGTAGCGCCTTGCTTTTCCATTCTGACAGCCTTTCATTTTCGGACACAACTGTGAAATCTTCGGTTTTATTCAAATTGAGTGCCGTTAGACCTGAATCCATATTGGTTATAGTAAGGTAAATCCCTATGGTTTTTAAAAGAAAATATCGTCGTAGCGCCGGCTCTTGCTTTCGACATGCTTCCTCTATATTTAGAAGTCCGCGACCTCGTTCCTTTCTAGATAAATACAGGCGGGCTTTGGAGGATGTCGGATGGTGAGACCGCTCTTGTGTGAGTGTCGTTCTTACTAGACGATCAATCTCCTGTAGACTGGTATTGGACTATTGTACTATACCAAAGCTATAACTCAGAGCTGGTATGACACAGGTGTTAATGGCCTTAATTTTGTGCTTCCCAGATAACTGAGTCCTGAGTACTTGTTGCAATCTCTTTCTAAACACAGTCAGAAGCTGTTGTTGCACGTCCCTTCGGGCGATTTTAAGGTTTTGTTGCATGCCTAAATATTTATATAATTGATGTGATTCTAGCTCTTTTATGTGATCTTCTTCGTTTATCAGAATGTTCTGGGTATTAACCTTTCTTCCCTTTTTTACATAAAGCACCGCGCATTTTTCAAGTCCGAATGACATACCTATATCACTGGTAAAGGATGATACTGTTCTGTAATATGTTCTGTTCACTCAACCATGTTCTGTAATTGCTGTTCATTTTTCGCATACAGTTTGAGGTCATCCATATACCAACTATGACTGATTGTGGTATCATCATCTTTGATGTTAAGTTTGTAGCCCACCTTGCTCCTTTTGAGTATTCGGCTTAATGGGAACAGTGCCATACAAAACCACAGAGGGCTAAGGCAATCTCCTTGATAGATGCCTCTAAGAATTTTAATTTGATTGTTAGCACGGATTGCTCCTATATTCAGCGTAGTAGCCCAGTCCGCCATTAAATTTGAAAGAAGTTTGCTTATTTTAGGTTGAACCTTGTATATTTCCAATACTTTGAGCAGCAAACTGTGTAGGACAGAATCGAAAGCTTTTTGATAATCGATCCACGCAACAGCGAAAGATTTCGCTGGCTTTTTGATACTTGCATGAATAAATGAATCTATTACTAAAAGTTCATTGCTGCCCCTAGCCCTTTTCTTGCATCCTAACTGTTCGGTGGGTATCATACTCTGAGATTCCAAGTGTTCATAAATCTTTGTTGCCAAGATGGAGGTCAGAATCTTATAAAGACCATTTAAACATGTTACTGGGCGGAAATCCTTAGAACCTAAGTTTAACTCATCCTTTTTCGGAAGCATATACGTGATCCCATCAGAGAAACCAGTAGGAGGACTCTGTTTGCCATCCAGTATATCTTGATAACTATTGGCCAACAATTCATACAAGCACCTAAATCGTTTAATCCAATAGTTTTGGACTCCATCTGGACCAGGTGTTCTCCAGTTTTTTATTTTCTTAACAGCATTTTCTTCTTCTTCTTATTATTATTATTATTATAAGGCCTATTTGGACTTACGGGATCGAGCTTTGGGGCTCTACTAAACCATCAAATTCCTCTCGTATCCAACCCCTACAATCCAAAATCCGTCGTAAAATCCTTAATGCTCCCTACTTTCTCAAAAATAAAATCATCCATAATGACCTTAATGTACCATATGTTTCCGATTTAGCTCCATCCAGATACCTGTCCTTTCATAATAGACTTCTGAACCATCCGAACCTTCTCGTTTCCAACCTTGCTTCCTCTTCTATTCCTGATAACCCTCCGAGGCGTCTGAAAAGAAGATGGCCTCGGGACCTTCTGATATAGAAATATAATTGGAGCAATGGACCAATGGACCAATGGACCAATGGGTAGTTTCTCCTCATGTTGTACATGTCATATTACTTGTTCATATTTACTTGTTGTATTTATTATTAATTACAGTTGTAAATTTCGTTAATAAAAAAAAAACTCTTTAATACTAAAATATATCAATCATTATTTTACAACCCCATTGTTTTTAACTCACCAAATATACAATGCAATATTACAAATCCTAAGTATCAACAGTAAAAGCTGTATTATTATAGTAATATCGTCCATAACAAAACATTTTCAAAGGCACGGGCGGATCTACGGGGGGGGGGGGAGGTTTTCGGGCTGAAGCCCCCCCAAAATGGTAAAACATTACCACGTTTTATGGGAAAAAAAAATTAAAAAATACCTCTTAAAGTATTATTGTTGGTGTAATTACATTTAAAAGGACTTAAGGAATCACTTAAACACCATTTCATATAGGTAGTTACTTTCTTTCTGTTTTTCCAAAGTAAATATCGTTATATTTATGAAAAAAAAAGTTTCCGGGCTGAAGCCCCCCCCAAAATTAAATCCTGGATCCGCTAGTGTTCAAAGGCAATAATATCCCGAAATGTCTATAAAAATCTTGGAATTGAGAGGGTGCATTGCAACTATAAATCTAGTTCTGATATGTTATTATACAAAAAGATATAAAAAGGGAAATCCGTGCAAGATAACCAGAGGGCTAATGCACGAAAGAGAAGGAACAATACAGAACTACATACAAAAACTGGTCAACCACTGGTGCCAAGAAGCCCCCTGTTGAGCACCCTGGTAACAATGAATGCAGGCGACAGAAAATAAATAACAATAACAATTACAATCGTCTAATTCATTGTTAGATGTTAAACTAAAAAGTTGGTTACTCTTGATTCCCGGGGCCAATCTGAACAAAAATTAATTCTTCCTGGAAATCAATCACGATGATGAAAACATATTTCATATTTCCCACCAAAATATAAGAAAACGAGCTGCACCATTATATTTTAAACGGATTGAATTTACTCGCACAATTTCATAGCATTTATTATTATTATTATTTGTAATCTTCAATATTAGAAGGCAGTGGATCAGCTGATGCGAAAGGTCGTGTTTCTACACTGTCTCTCAGGATTTGCTTATTTTCCAGTGTAATCTTTTCAAAACAGGTCAAGGGTACATAGCAACAATTGATATTTACTTTTGTTGTTTTAAATTATAGGTTTTTTCCCCTTTTATTTCTTTTATGCGATATCACCATCAGGCCATGTCTAGTACAGCGTCTATCAAGAGAATTCGGCCGAAAGGCTCAACACCTTGTTCTTCGCCTGTCAAACAAAAGCTTCGTCAATTTCGTCAAACACCTGCAGTAACGCCTATTAGCTCTAGAGAAAATGAAACCCAGGTACATAATCAAAACAAACAATTGAAGAACTTGTAAACCAGGTACATCTTCACAAGAGGTAACCGAACAATCTCCATTTTTCACTCCCAATCCTTATTAGGTGCTTCATAATGTTAAAGAAGTGATGGAGTCCTCTCCGGTACCAAGAGATCCCCCTCCCCCCTCGACCTCTATCGATATTCGTTAAAAACATAAAAAACTTTCAGTTACTATGCTCTCAACTGAACAAAATAACATGCTCTGGAAGCTATTCTTGTCTAAGCAGAACAAAGGACACAAAGATATCACCAGATACAGCTGAAACCTACAGAAAAATTGTGAAATATCTAACAGAAACCAAAGCGGATTTTCATACTTACCAATTACGGCAAGATCGAGCTTTGAGGGTAGTTATAAGAAATCTAAACCCCTCAACACCAACCAAAACAATAGACGAAGAACTGAAAAATTTAAGTTCTAAAGTGCGCCAGATTGCAAAGGTTCTGAACGAGAGTAAAAAACAGCCAGGAGTAAAATTTCCTCTACCATTATTTTTTGTAGATTTGGAGCCAACTCTAGAGATCGAAAAAATATACGAAATAAGAAGATTGTACTATACAAGTGAGTGTGTTTGAGCAAGGATTCCTCAGAAGGATTTATGGTCCAGTAAAGGAGGGTGATGTCTGGAGGAAAAGAAAAAATAGGGAGCTCAGTTCTCTTTATACAGACATCGACGTAGTCACGTATATTAAACTGGCCAGATTAAGGTGGGCAGGGCATGTGGCCAGAATGAGCACTGTTGAGATACCCAAGAAAATAATGATGGAGGAGCTGCACCTCGCAAGACGGGTAGGAAGGCCGAGGACGAGGTAGTTGGACAACGTGGCCTATGATGCGAGAACCCTGCTTGATGTACGGAACTGGAGAGCTGCAGCAGAAGACTGAGCCAACTGGCGGAGGCTCTTGGAGGAGGCCCAGTCTCGGTAACTGGATGTCGTGCCGCATATGATGATGATGACTATACAAGTGTTATAGTAGAGAAGCCATATCCTAAGAGGGAAATCGTAAAGTGCCATAATTAACAGGCATATGGACACATCAAGACTTATTGCCATCATCTGCCGCGTTGGGTGAAATGTGGAGAGCAGCACAAATCTAGTGAGTGCACAAAACGAGATCCTGCACTTTGTGCCTTAAAGGACATCCAGCGAAATACAAAGGCTGTCAGATTTACAACAATATCAAGTCGAGATATCTAAATTCCGGACCCAAGAAGAAGCAGAAGTATCAAGAAGAGAACCTAGTAGATCAAGAAGAGGATCTTCAAAAATAATTGATCCAACGGTGTCTTTTGCACACCTATTAGAAGGTAAGAGTGATATTACATATTGCGAGACCCTGCCGCAACAACAATATATAACTCAATATTCTAGACCCCACCATCACCATCCTAATCAAACTTCACCTAATCATCAACAATTTTATCAACACCAAATTACTCACATTCCTCCACCAACAAATACAACAGATCTCACCAGTTTATTTTTATCTTCTCTCTCCGAATTCAGATCCCTTGTTATTACTCTGACATCCCTTCTCGCCAGTCTTGTATCACATCTTATCCCTCCCCCGAAAAATCCTTAAATGACTTCCAATAAACCTATATCCATTTTCCATTGGAATGTGAATGGTGTTAGAAATCATACAGACGAACTAACTACATTATTACTTGACAAGAACATTGACGTGGCACTAATTACTGAAACTCGACTAACTACTAAATAGAACTTCAAAATACCACAATACCTGCCATATTGTACTGACCATCTTGGCGGAAAAGCACATGCCGGTACTGCTGTCATTGTACTCCAATCCCTCTCCCATCGCCTACTCCAATTACCTATACATGATTTCCTACAGTCCACCGCTATCGTAATAAACCTTTCCGGTTTATCGCAACCTTCTCCTTTCCAGTTACCCTAGCATCAGCGTATTGCCCTCCTAACCGACCAATATCCAATGCCCAATTCAGTTCTCTCCTCGATTCCTTAGGAGATCACTTCATCTTTTGTACAGACTTGAATGCTAAGCTCCTTTTGAAACGAATTCTACCAATTATAGAACCCCCCAAAATATTCCTTCCCATCAGTTTGGTTTTCGCTATCAACATTCTACTGTTCAACAAGGACTCCGAGTTGTTGATCATATTTCCTCAGCCCAAGAAAACAAGGAATACTTTTCAAGAGCATTTCTGGACATTGCACAGGCATTTGACCGGGTATGGCTCGCCGGATTGCCCTTCGAGCTTAAAATCCATTTACCTCAGTCCTTGTTCCTAGTCTTCCGATCCTACTTCTCTGACCGCTCCTTTCGAGTTCGGTGTGGAATAGAATTTTCCAATATCCACTCCGCTAAAGCTGCTGTTTCCCAAGGCATCTTCTTGGTTCCCGTGCTATACTTCCTCTTTTCTTGACATCCATGATCATCCCTATATATTCCATGCAACATTCGCTGAAGACCCCGCAATCTTATCATCCAACACTGATTAAGCACTGGTGTAATAACTGGCACATTAAAGTTAATGAATCTAAATGCCGACATATTACCTTCATAGTACCGCAGTTCCTGTCCACCAGTACACTTTGATTCCCTCCAGCTTCCTTACTTAGACACAGTCCGATATCTTGGCTTTCATTTAGATCGAAGACTAACATGGAACCTACATAATAGACTCAAAAGACAAAAACTTAACCGACGAAATGGCCTGCTATATAGACTCCAAACAGAAAATCTAAACTTTCTATTGAAAGCAAATTACTTATCTAGGAGACAATCCTGAAACCTATATAGACACACGGACTTGAACTGTGGGGGACAGCAAAATTATAATAAACATCAAACGTATCAAATCCTTTCCATCAAAAGTCCTTTGAACAATAGTTCATGCTCAGTTCTATGTAACTAACAAAACCCTACACAATGAACATAATATCCCATTTGTCCCACACCTTATCCCAGAAAAATTCTCCGAATTTCACCAGAACCTCCCCTATCATCCAAATCCCCTTGCATAAGCACCACCCATCCTTACAATCCTTCTCGAAGTTTGAAGCGGCAGTGGCCCAGAGACCTTCTGTGAATAAGCATATATTGGAGTTTTGGCAATGGCCAGATCCTATACTCAAGCCAATTATGTGTGGTTATAGCTCATCGAGGAGTGCGAGGAGCTGGAATCTCTTAGAGTCTTGCCTTTCCTTCCACGAGTGGGGACTCGGAGTTCTTCTGAGTGAATGGATTCTGTAAATATTGTATAGTACGCATGTGTTTTAGTTTTATTTTGATTGATTAGTTTAGTACTTTTGTTTATATACATTTACTTTTATTATTATTGTTAGTTTTTGTATTATTTATTGTAAATAGAGTGTGGATGTACTCTCTGAACACTATTATAAATGTCCTTAATTATGACAGATTGTAATATTTCTAAATGAATAAAAAAAAAAAAAAAAATCTTCAATATAGACCTACTTTAATGTATATAGCAATTTTTTTATCATTAAATAAAACCTATCATGGATTTTGTGTAAGGAGTATAAATAATACCATGATAACACATAAATATAGTTAGGGCAAGTTCTTAAACTCAGCTCTGAGATCATGGATGGCATTTGATCCGTCTCTAAACTGCTAGCTAACACTGAGCTTAAGATCTTGCACTTAGTGTTTTATTTTATTTTTTACCATTTGCTATTTTGGTCTAGTTTATAATCATTTATGTTATTTTATTGCTTACTATTCTCTTATATATATATATATATATATATATATTTGGTTATGGAAATCTTTGCAAATCTCTAATACAGAAATGTTAGAATTCAGAAATCAGAGAACAAAATTAATCATTATGTCTATACAAATCGAAGTCAAAACGAAGATATTGTGATGAGAGGAAGCAGATTTATATGGGACTGCATAAGGGAAAATGAAGAAAAAATATAGAATTCTGTAATGCAGAATGCAGACAATTTTTTTTTTCTTTTTTAACGGTATTTGTTTCTAATTTAAATTTTATTTACTCTTCCTATTTTTAAAAATCTAATAAATATTTTCCGTAAGGACTATCTATTATCCTAAAACACTCGATTGGTAAAATTTCTATGTAAGAAGACAATGAGAAACTTTGGATTGAAACAAATAAATTTATGATTAAATGGATATTCAGAGCTCCTTGACTTCAGCGATATTTTACCTGTTTGAAAATTCATTTTTCATAACTGAGCATTCACATGATTGGCTAATATCAGATTGCATTTATATTCGTTTTCAATCATTTTATGAATATCCTGATGTTATAAATTGATTTATTCGTTTCTATTTTTCTTAAGGCGTTTATGATTATTATTATATAACTAATTCAATAAAAATGTCTTATACAAAACCTTACGAAAAAAAAAATTAAATCTTTCAATTTTTTTTGGATAAAAACATTTGAAATGTTGAAGAAACTGTTTATTGTTTCAGATTATTATTATTTTATTATTAATACTTTTAATGATATTTTTAATATAATTTTTGAACCTGCCATATGAAACTGTTTTTATTGAATAATAACACGTGATGTCAAAATAAAGCAAACGGTAATCATGAGGAACGGGTTCATTCACACAATGTTTACAGAAAATAAACTAAAAAAAAATAAAAGCAAAATAATGATAATAATGAAAAAAAAAATATTTTTTTTGTATAGCATCTCAAGCAGAGGTATACTCATCTTAAAATTTTAAGTTTATCTTCTAGCCAAACATATTATGTTTAATCAACTGAAAGACTTTACTATGTTATTCTGTCTTGACAAAAAACTTTAGTAACTCAAGTGTATTTCCGGCACAGATTACTTTCAAGAAGAGGCTCTGGAATCAAGTGAAGGTTGGATAGGCAGTTTGAGGAGATGAAAGGCAGATAGGCGGCTAAATTGAATGTCAACATGTTAAACCTGACTAATGGTGGATGGCTATTCTACCCGAGGCAGAATAATATCAGAGGAAAAGCTCCTCTAGAAAACACTTTTTAGGATAAGAGATTCTCCTAGATAGCCCAACGAAAGAGAAAGTAGAGTTTTTACTTTGATCTTTTTTATTTTTTAAGTATTACCACAGATGGGCAGTGTGAAAATCCCGTATAGCCCTTAACGGCGAGGAAGGGAAAGACCCACAAAAAAAAAAAAAAAAGTATTATCACAGATTTTCTTTTATAATGGTATTTATTAGGACTAATACAGGTAAATGCTGGTTCTTTTATTGAGAGGAAGCCATAATAACGCGTTACTGTTTTTAAAACGTGATGCCTCAACGAAACCTTGACCAGTTATTTCATTCTTTACTTTCGTTTTTGGAAACACAAGACTGTGTGGTTGAATTTTTAAAATTATAACCTCAAATCTATTTTCTGTCTTTTTTTAAAACTTTATTAATAGAAAAAAGTCTGGTGCGGTGTGCGCATCTCACAACTTTCACATACCACCCTCTTGTTAGCAGAAATAAGTATTTTTAGGCAAAGAGAAATGAAAGAAAAAATTATAGACTGAATGAAACATTATTAAAAACATTTAATTATTTTTTATAGAAAATTATTTTTCTATTAGATAGCCTATTGTTTATAAATTGTGCAGTTGTGTTATTCTGGGACGAAGTCCCTTCAGAATAACAAAAAAGTACAGAAATTAAAATTTTACATCTGGCCAGATAAAAACAAACATAACAAATTAAGATTAAGATAGGTCATTAAAAAAAAGAAAAGAAAAAAATATTGGTTATACATACTATATACAAAATAAAATAAAAAAATCTATATAAAAAACTCTTGAAACCATACTAAGATACTTAAAACTATGTACAATGTTAAAATATAAATAAACCCTTTTAGAAAAAATAAAAAATACAGAAAAAATAAATGTATATTCTTCTTAACAGTAAAATCTGTTTCTGTTGAAAAAAAAAGAAAAAAAAAAGAAAGTCGAATCTATAATAAGTATTTAGGTTATGAGCTATATGTGAATATGGTCTTATAGATAATATGTAATTTTACATAAAAGGTTAGCTGGTGCCTGACTGTTTTTGGGACAGGAATTGGAATAGGAGGATTTTGAATGTAGATAAGGATGAAGAATGTCGAATTTTGATAGGAAGGGAATTCCAGAAACTAACAGAACGTGCAATAAAGGAGTTTTGGAACGAGGCAGATCTGTGAGAAGGAATGTAAAGGTCGGAAGGTCGAGATCTTGTGGAGAGGGAGTGGACTGAGACTTGAATTGGAGAAGGTTGTAGGCGTAGGAAGGACGATGATTGTTGATGATATGATAGAGGAATGTACCTAGGAAATATTGTCTTCGAATGGAGGGGAAGAGCCACTCTAACTCAGTGTAGTGGTGAGAGACATGGTAGTATCTCGGGGCACCAATTACAAATCTCACGCAACTGTTCATTATTCTTTTCAGTCTGTCGCGGAGCTCCACCGAGAGTCCATCATACACCACACAGCAGTAGTCAAAGTGGGGGAAGATGAGAGAGGAAACGAGGAGTCTACGCGTATGTTGAGGTAGAAGATGGCGGAAGCAATGGAATTTTTAAATTTTTTACAGAGGAGTAGAAGGAGATTGGCTGGTCACCAAGGTTTAGTATGGGAAAGTCCGTATAGGATTTAAGGAGGGGCTTGGAACCAATGACAATGGCCTGAGTTTTTGAAGCATTTAACCTTAATCCGTTTAAGTTTGCCCAGGCACAGATTCGATCTAGGTCTGCTTGGATCTTAGTAAATGCTACCAATATCTCAAGGGGAGAAAAGGATAGGTATATTTGAGAATCGTCTGCATAAAGGTGGTGGGAACAATGGAGAATTGAGTCATGGAGGTCATTAATATAGGAACTAAAAAGGAGAGGAGATATGCTAGATCCTTGGGCAACTCCAGAGGATAAAGGCAGGTAGGCAGATAGTGGTTGATTAGGAATGGAGACTGCTTGGGTGCTTTGTGATAGAAAAGATTGGAACCAAGAGATGGAGCTAATGGAGAAGGAGAGTGATTTTAGTTTGTTGAAAAGCATGGGATGGTTAATGGAATCGAAGGCTTTAGAGAAGTCAAGGAGTATAAGGACAGTTAGTTGTTTATTATCTATTGCAGTCTGAACATCATTGGTAATTTTGATTAAGGCGGATTGTGTGGAGTAGCCGGGACGGAAACCAGATTGGAGACAATCAAGTTGGTTAGACTTTTCGAGAAAATTGGAAGCTTGGGATTGCACCAATCTTTCTAGGGATTTTAAGAGATTGGAAAGAATTGAGATTGGGCGAAAGTGTTCGGGAGAGGATGGATTAGGCTTTTTATTTAAAGGGAGTACAATGGCTTTTTTCCGAGAGGAAGGGAATATTGAGTTCTGTAGGGAGAAATTGTAAATGAAAAGGAGAACTGGGAGGATTCCGGGGAGACATAATTTTATCAATTTGACAGGAATGCCATCTAGTCCTATGGAATTGGTGTGGGATTTCATTACTGTGGTTAGTAAGTCAGTCGGGGAAATGTAGGAGAAATAAAAGTCATCATCATTAAATGATGACTCAGGAGCAAAGTTGGAAGAGGAGGGAAGAGAAGAGGTAGAGGAGGCAGAAATAAAATGTGAATTTAAATCGTCCGGTGAAACGGAAAAGAACAGTGAGGAAGGGGATCTGGAAGGTTCACAGAGGGAATGTTTGCGAAGGATTAGCCATTTAAATTTGGGATCTGGGGCAGATGACAGGGCTTCATGGAAGTAGGAAGCTTTAGCTCGCCGAATTCTTATTTGTGTCAAATTGCGGAGCACCCTAAACGCTTGATAGTCATCTGTAACCCTAGTACGTCTAAAGCGTCTGCGGGCAGCATCACGCCTCTTCTGCAGATCCTTGATTTCTTGACATATCCAAGGTGCAGGCCGGCGGCGAAAGGTTGAGGTTTTTATGGGGGCATGGGTGTTAAGGATATTGAGGAGATTGGAAGTCAGGATCTCAACCATGGAGTCGATGGAGGATCAGGAATATATATATATATATATAATTTGATTACCTATTGCAAGCGGCTTAACCCTTGCGGCTACCTATATATATATATATATATATATATATATATATATATATATATATATATATATATATACATCGGGGGGGGGCCGGGGTAGCCGCACGGGCTAAGCCGCTTGCAATAGGTAATCAAAGTTAAGCAATGTTGAGCGTGGTCAGTACTTGGATGGGTGACCGCCCGATTTGTAGGGTATGTGAGACCCGTCAGTCTACTGGAGGCAACTCATGCCGCAGGGAGGTGAGTGACCCTGTGGTAGACATAGCTCCTGGTCCTCCAGGTTGGGGGTTGGGCATAGGGCTAATAACTCTATCCCATCAAAAGCAACGTATTAAGAAACCTAAAACTATCCTCGGAAAATCTGACTGTCTTAACACGGTAACGACTCCGGCTTTGTATAACGGACTCCATATCGGATCATGGAATGTTATACAGACCAGGAGCCGCCCAAACGGTAGTAAATAAAGTAAAAAGCTACAACATACCGTTAACAGCCATTCAAGAGGTAAGGTGGCCAGATGGTGGGGAAAACACTCTTACAGCTACACACTGTTCTACACCGGGAGAAAAAACAAACATGGGACAGCTGGCACTGGATTTATAGTTAATCCGACCGCAAGGAAGTCTGTAATAAACTTCACCCCAGTTAATGACAGTTAATGAAATGATAAGTGTACTGCGCATAAGAGGTCGTTGGTTTAATATCACGATTATTAACGTGTATGCACCAACCGAAGAAAAAGAAGATGAGGTGAAGGACGATTTCTACGATCAGTTAGAAAAAGTTGTGGACCAGGCTCCAAAACATGACATAAAATTAGTCATGGGAGACTTCAATGCCAAGATAGTTCGAGAAACCCAATTCAAGCCCACCATTCTGTTAAATCGGATATATCCGTATTATGAAAACATAATAGGTGACCATCAAACAGGATTCAGGAGAGGGTGGAGTACGCTAGATCAGATATTCATCCTGAAACAAATACTTGAAAAACGGTGGGAAGTAGATCAGGACGTACACGCATTATTTGTCAACTTCAAATCAGCCTATGACTCCGTTGACAGAAACTGTCTCTGGAAGATCATGACTGAGCTGGGTGTTCCCGGGAAATTAGTGAGGTTGAAGAAGACGTGTACAAATGATCCTAAATGCAGGGTACTAATACAAGGAGACGTATCTGAAGCCTTTGAAGTTCGAACGGGTTTGAGGCAGGGAGATGGACTCTCGCCGATGCTGTTCAACTTAGCACTTAGAGGGGGGCGGGGTGGCCGAATGGGCTAAAGCGCGTGCACAGCACCACGAGTTGCCCGGCAACCAGATATATGAAGATTTGATAGACAAGAAAAGTACTAGTTCGCGTCCCGGTGCCGGAGGGAATCTCACCCTCCGGCCCGGGAAAATCCCGTATAGCATAGACAGGCGAGGTAGGGAAGAACAAAAAAAAAAAAAAAAAAAAACTTAGCACTAGAGAAAGTAATAAGAATAACATCACATGAAGATGGAGGGGTGCACGTTGGAATGAAACATAAAATCCTAGCACATGCCGATGATATAGCTGTCCTCTGAAGTAATCAAGAATATATTGAGAGACTCGCTTGGACTCTATTAAAAGAAGCAGAGCAAATCGGACTACAAGTCAATGTAGATCAAACAAAATGCAGCCGAAACATCCACCCTAATAACATGATCTGCGTAGATTCTAGGTCGTTCTCGAATGTAGACAGATGCAAATACCTCGGCTCCACAATAATCTCAATATATGATCAACTAACAGAAATAGACCAGCGAATAACAAGTGCGAACAGATCTTTCTTCTCTCTTTCAAAGCTACTGAAATCCAGAAAAATCTCCAGAAATCTCGAAATAAGGGTGTACAACGCAGTTATTAAGCCAGTTCTGCTGTATGGTTGTGAAACCTGGGCTCTACCTGGCACATTAGAAGCCAGAATTGAGAGATTTGAAAGAAAAGTTCTACGTAGGATAACAGGACCTATATGGGACCAGAACCTTGACACACGGAGGAGAAGGAACAATAAAAAACTGTTGGAAGAAACTGGTCAGTCAATATCTCATGACATGAAGGCAAGGAGGTTAAGATGGGCAGGGCATGTAGCTCGTAGTAATCCATCAGGACGCCTCTACACAACAATGAATGCCAGAGTAGTAGGCAAGAGACCACGTGGGAGGCCAAAAACCAGATGGATAGATAGGATAAACAAAAATACGGCCGAGCTTCATGCATCAAACTGGAAAGCAGTAGCCCAAGATAGGCAGAGGTGGAGAAGGCTGGTTCAGGAGGCCAATGATCTACAAGGTCTGTAGAGCCAACCGAATATATATATATATATCTTTTTTTTTTATCTCTTAGTGGTTACATACTACTTTTTAAATTATGTATATAATGTTTTAATTATATAAGTTAGTTTTTGGCCAGATTTGTATTTTATTTTGTATTAATTTATCTTTGTTATTGTAACAGGATTTAGTCCCAGAATAAAGTTCAATTTTCTATTCTATTCCATTCTATTCTAATTGTCACATGTTTTCATAGCCGTCTAATGTATTATATTTATTTTGTTTCAAACTAGCTATTTCCTTGAACAACTGTAAATTTCAGTTATTTATTTGATTATAATAAATAATTAAGTGACACGTAATACTTTGAATTTAACTAAAGTATTGAATAATATGTACAATATAGCCTGAATTTGGATAATCAGTAATTTCAGTTTTCACATAAGTATTATAATATCTTTGTTAATGTCCAATAAAATGGTTTCCACTTTTTAGAAGATAGAAATACTTTTAAAAAAAAAAATACATTTATTTTGTTACATCGGTAACCATTTCATATTTTAGGTAATTTTGGAAGTTCCATGGAATTCTGTGCGGTCCCTCCACTGCAAATTTTTAGATTCCTTCCTTTCTTTGAAAATTGTTCGAAAACCATCATTTAGATGTCTACATCAATAATTTTTTTTTTAAATAGTGTTTATTGAGATATATTACAATCTGTCACATTCAAGAACAATAGTAATAGTGATATAGAGTAGCGCATTCATACTATGCACAATAACTAAAAATAATTAACAGCAATATAATAATACTAGAGTAAATGTATATAAACTAAAAGATACTAAACCAAATAAAAATAAACTAATCTAACAAAATAAATTCTTAAACACACACATGCTTTTATACAATATTTATAATAATCAGTCATTCAAGATTTCCGAGCCAAGCCTGTCTCCACACTCGTGGAAGGAAAGGCAGGACTCTAGGAGATTCCAGCGTCTTTCACTCAGCCGCATCCGCATCCGCAGCCGCAAATGGTATTACCAATGGAAGCTGAGCAGAGACAATATAACCAGACATAGATGGCTTGAGTGGGGAATCTGGCCGTTGCCAGAACTCCAGTATATTATTACAACAAGTCTCTGGCCCGTTGCCGCTTCAAACTTCGAGGAGGATTATAGGGATGAGTAGTGCTAGAGAGGGATTGTGCAGTTGGATTTGGATGATATATAAGGTTTTGGTGGAATTTGAAAATTTTTTGAGGGATAAGGTCTAAGACAAATGGGATATTAAGGTCATGGTGTAGTTTTTGGTTGGTTACATAGAACGGAGCATCAACAATTGTTCGAAAGACTTTGGACTGCAAAAATTGAATGCATTTGATGTTAGAAAATTTTGCTGTCCCCCACAGTTTCAGTATGTTCGTCCAAATAGGTTTCAGTATTGTCTTGTAGATCAGTAGATTGTTGTCATTTGAAAGTTGAGATTTCCTTTTGAGTCTTGCATGTGGGTTCCATGTCAGTCTTCAGTCTAAGAGAAAGCCAAGATACCGGACTGTGTTTGAAGCTGGATGGAATTAAAGTGTACAGCTGGACAGGAATTGCATCGGAGAGTAAAGGTAATATGTTTGTATTTCGACTCATTTACTTTAATGTGCCATTCATGCATTTGTAGGTTTAACGGTGCTATTTCAGGATCTGAGTTGGATGATAGGATTGCGGTGTCATCAGCAAATGTTGCAAGGAAGGGATCGGAATGAGCAGGGATGTCAGCGGTAAAGGGGATGTAAAGCACGGGATCCAAGAGGCTGTCTTGGGGAACACTGGCTTGAATTGGATAAATTTCGGAAAATGCCGTTCCACAGCGTACTCGAAAGGAGCAATCAGAGAGATAGGATCGTAGGATTAGGTATAAGGACTGAGGGAGATGGATTTTAAGCTTGTAGAGCAACCCGGGGTGCCATACCCGGTCAAAAGCCTGTGCTATGTCCAGAAATGAGCCCGAACAGTATTGATTGTTTTCTAGTGCTGCTGATATATAATGAACAGTGGAATGTTTTGAGCGGAAACCAAATTGATGGGAAGAAAGATTTTGGGATTCTATGAGTGGTAGGAGTCGTTTCAAAAACATCTTTTCAAAGAATTTTTAAAGGATTGCGAGTAGGGTAATTGGTCTATAGGAAGGATGTCAAGCTGTTGGGAGGTTTTCCTGGTTTTGGAAAAAGGATAGTGATGGAGTGTTTCCATAATAGAGGAAAGTGGGTGGTACATATATATGCAATTGTAGATACATATAAGGAATATGACTGCTTTGGATGGAAGTTCTCGAAGGATCTGAGGGGTAAGAAGATCATATCCAGGAGATTTACGGGGGATTAGCTTTTGTCATTGAAATTTCACTTCGGAAGGATGAATTGCTTTACTAGGAAAGGAAAGTGGGATAGGTGATGTAACAAATTCTTCTACTATTACTGTGCGGGCCGGATGGGATTTCGGATTGGGAATAAATGTATAGAGAGTTGTTTGGCGAACTCTTCAGCTTTATCTTCGTCAGATACTGTCCAGGAGCCGTCATCTCGACGGAGTCGATGGGAAATTTGGTGAGGGTTTAGGATTTTCGTTGTGGTTTTCCAAAGAGAATTATCACGAACAGAGAGAGAGGATAGGTAGGAGTTAAAGGATTGTGATCTGAAGGTGGCTAATTCCAGTTTTAATTTTTTACAGTAATAATTATAGGATCAGTGGTCGGTAGGATGTCGAGTACGTTGCCACAATAATCTGGTACGGCGTTTGGTGAGGATTAGGTCAAGGAGGTATGGGGTAGAATGGTCTTTTTAGGAATTCTGGAGCAGTGTTTTGGGAAGGAGGCAATCCAGGCGGCTTGTTGGATTGTGTTAGTAAAGGAATTTACGGCACTATCTAGGTCATTGGAAGTTTTGAAGGATATATTGAGATCAATTTTATGGGAGATGATTTGGCGGAAAAGGTCCCAGTTAACTGGGACTCTCATAACCTTCCCTACATCTTAGAACTCCTTACTTTACTCTCCTCTATCCTCTCTCGCACTTTCAGATCTCAACATATATATTTACATATCCCCTGCCATAATAAAACCACTTCCTTTAGTAAATCCTTCGTCATTTGTGCTACCTCCTTATGGAACTCCTTACTCCATACGTCAAACCACATCCATAAACTCATTCAAACCACTCCTATTCCACCACCTACTACAAATTCAAACTTCCGCAAGCTTGTAAAAATTCTGGGTTATATAATTACGTTGGCCACCAGCAGTTAATTGATAGAAGTCATTTTATTTTTATTTATTAATTTTTTTATATCTCAGTATTTTATTGTATATATCTGTGTTTATCGTTAGTATGTTTTGTAGATATGTATATTTTCTTTAATACTTTTATTTTATATATATATATGCTTACAATTTCCCGTTATTTTTTTATAATACTTACATGCCAGACTATTGCATATATTTTGTAAACTCTGTTATTCTAAGGGGACTTCAGTCCCAGAATAAAATTATTTTTCATTTCATTTCAAAATAAATGACAGTGGAGAAGGTTTGGGAACGGGCTCAAATGAAACATTAAGAATTAGAGGACTATGGTCAGAGGAAAGTTCATTTATAAGTTGCTACGTGGCGTTTGGGTTTTTATAATTTTTTATTGGGATGCCACTGGATAATTATTGAGGATGATTATCCATAATTAATTAATAAAATATTAGTTAAACAAATTATGTTATTTAACATATTGGTCCATGATTCATTTATTGGATTACTTCTCACAATGGCTTGTTATGTGTTTCTCTATTTACCAAACATTACCTGTGATTTTAATGATATCAATAGGTGGCATGATTAAAATAACTTTTATTTACAAATTATATTTATTTACAAATTATATAATAAAGACTGTATATATATATATATATATATTATATTTACAAAAAATAATGATTAATGATCTAAACAATTGGTTGTGAAGGCATGATTCAGATGGGTAGAATTGGAAATTTATATTGCCATGAAAGATTTGATTACATTATTATTAAGAATTATAACTTATCTATTATGTTATGCGAAGTGGTGGATTCGGTAGCTGTCATGGCTGCATCTGCGAATTCGAGATCATCATTGTTCAGGCCGGGCAGCTACATCAGACATAAGACATCAGACTTCTCTTCTATGCCGGGCAGTGGCATAAGATCAAAAGACTCTCTTCTATCCATCTCAGTGGATTTTATTCCAATATCTTGGGTGGAGCAAGAATGGTTCCAATTGGTTCAATTTTTGTAGCAGAAGGGATGAGCACACCCCCAGTGATATATTGAACACACCCCTTTTAGCAGGTACACGACCGTTTCTTCCTTTGCTTAGAGTTAAAAGTTTTTTGATCTTCTTTAAACATAAGACTGTTCCTTTGGTGTTTTTGGCCATGCTAAAAGGTTGCTGGGGGTCTCAGGTATCCCGACCACTATCTATGTAACCACTTTCCCACGTAATTATGATGACGGTCCTTGGGTGTTCTTACGTGTTTTCTTGCCACTTACAAAAGGTTGCGAGGGGGTCTCAGGTACCTGCCCAGGTTGACTTGATTTATTCTTTAAATATTGTCAGTTACCATTAGGCAAAGTGTAATGGAACAATGGAGGGAACCTAAGCCGCGGTGGATAAAGAAATCAAGAATATCAGGATTGCGGTTAGGATCTGTGGGCCAGTAGGTAGGAGAGTTGGGAGAAAGAAGGTGAAAATGTTGGGAATTGAGTGCAGACAGCAGGGTTCGGCCAGAATTCGTGGTTCTGGAACCCCATTGTTGGTGCTTGGCATTTCCGTCTGCACCCAAGATAAAGTGATGTCCTAAGGAGTCGAGAAGAGAACTGAATTGGGCATTGTATATGGATCGGTTAGGAGGGCAATACGCTGATGCGAGGGTAACCCGAAAGGAGAATATTTTTATTACGATAGCGGTGGACCGTAGGAAATTGTGTGTAGGTGATGGGAGTAGGTGATGGGAGAGGGATTGGTGTACAATGAGATCAGTATCGGCAAGTGCTTTTCCGTTAGGATGGTGAGTACGATATGTCAGGTATTTTGAAGTGCTGTTCAGTTGTTAGTTGAGTTTCAGTAATTAGTGCCACGTAAATGTTCTTGTCAAGTAATAATGTAGTTAGTTTGTCAGTATAATTCCTAACACCATTCACATTCCAAAGGAGAATGGATATAGGTTTACTGGAAGTCATTTAAGGATTTTTCGGGGGAGGGATAAAATGTGATACAAGGCTGGTGAGAAGGGATATCAGAGGAATAACAAGGGATCTGAATTCGGAGAGGAAAGATATAAATAAACTGGTGAAATCTGTTGTGTTTGTTGGAGGAGGAATGTGAGTAATTTGGTGTTGATAAAATTGTTGATGATTAGGTGAAGTTTGATTAGGATGATGATGGTGGGGTCTAGAATATTGAGTTATATATTGTTGTTGCGGCAGGGTGTCAAAATATGTGATCTCGTTCTTACCTCCTAATAAGTGTGCAAAAGAGACCTTCGGCTCAATGGTTTTGGAGGTTCTTTTCTTGATCCGGAACTTTCAGTTTCTTCTTGGTATAGATTTTGTACACTCGCCAGTTTTGTGTTGTCCACCGCATTTTACACAACGCGGTAAATAATGACAATACGTCTTCGTATTGCCAGCCGCCTAGCAATTATGACACTGGACGATATTCCTTCTAGGATATGGTTTCTCCACTTTTACACTGGTGTAGTATAATCTTTTAACTTCGTAGATTTTTTCGAGCCCGGGAGTCAGTTCCAGGTCTATAAAAAAATTAGAGGTAGAGGAACTTTAACTCCTGGCTGTTCCTTACTCTCCTTTACAATATTTGTTAGCTGGCGCACTTTGAAACCTAAAGTTTTTAGTTCTTCTTCTATTTTTTCAGTTGGTGTTGAGGGTTGTAGGTTTCTTATAACTACCCCTAAAGCTCGATTTTGCCGAAATTGGTACGTATGAAAATCTGCTTTGGTTTCTGTTAGATATTTTACAATGTTTCTGTAGGTTTCTCCGATACCAAGAGATCCCATCCCCGATCTCTACCCATATCCATTAAAAACATAAAAAATTTTCAGTTACTATGCTCTCCACTGAACAAAATAACAGGTTCTTCATGTATAAGCAGAACAAAGGACACGAAGATATCACCAGATACAGCTGAAACCTAAGGAAAAATTGTAAAATATTTAACAGAAACCTATGCGAATTTTCATACGTACCAATTACAGCAGGATCGAGCTTTAATGGTAGTTATAAGAAATCTAAACATCTCAGCACCAACCAAAACAATAGAAGAAGAACTGAAAAATTCATGTTCTATAGTGCGCCAGATTACAAATGTTCTGAAATCGAGTAAAGAACAGAACTACTATAATGCAACAATTCATCGTTAGGATCTCTTATTTCTCCTTTAGTTAATCATCAAAGTCTATCATATTTTGCATTAAACTATTTTTTATATCAGAGTTAATTGTGAAATGGTTAATTATTTTAAATAAAAACAATTAAAGGTACTTTAGAGAAAGGATAATTGAAAATTATTCTTAAAACTGCTTAATTTTATACTGATATAATGGAATTTATCAAGATCGATAGAGCGAGCACACACAGCATTTTGCGGAGTTTGGTTATTTGGACTTAGGGGACCTCAAAACATGTATTAAATATGTAGGTAAGTGAAAGCAATGCTGTATATTACATATATAAGTAAGTGAAAGTAGAAAATGAATTATTGTTGAGGAAAATGGTACTAAATTTATTTTTAATATAAAGGGAATAAAAGCAAAGATGTTTTTGCATAAATGCGACAAAAGGTTGAAGAAAGGAAAATAAAATATCAAGCCGTTAGACTAAGAAAAACAAATGAGTTTTCAAAAATAATATTTTGTTAATTTTAAGCCTGATGCCTATAAACAAAAAAGAAGGACTACAATTTCACTTACGTAATATTTAAAACTTATGTGCAAAAAAGTATTTACATGTAACTAGGATCGTCACAATTATTTCTATGGATATTTACAAAGAAAAATAGCTTAAAGGAAAATTAGTGGAACCAGGAAATTTTACAAAACCTACAACAAAATTACTAGTTTTCAATTAAACAACTAAATATTTTCTCACTAATTTCAAAAAGTATCAATATAAAAATTTATCTAGTTTTTCGTGGTTGAAATAAAAAAATTTAGTATCGAGTTCTTAATTATCTGTGTCCCACCGTGTGTCTCTGCGTACAACCCCGACACTTTATTATGCTCCAAAAGAAGATCATTTAAAAACCGAAATTAAATGAAGTATTGGTTAATTACGGATATAAATATATGAGATAGGAAATTGAGACTATTAACTAATAAAGCTACAGTAAATATATAAGTAAAAAAATAATAACCCATTTTAGCTTTACGTTTTAGCTGTACTATTTGCAAGTGTTAGATTTCTTGTCAACGTGTTGATAAATTAATCAAATCTGTTTTCGTCAAGTCTTAATCTTGGTTTGTTTATACTATTGATTGACAAGATTAAGTGGAGAAGTTGAATGCTTTGATGGGTGGAGGGAAGAGGAGTACATTTATCGGAACCTTGGATAAGGCGCTGGGTGGTTAGATTGTTGATTGAAAGCTATTTGTCTGGCTGCTCTTTGTGGCTGCCGAACGGTCCTTTCTCAGGGTTCCTACTGCATAATTTATGTCATTCCGACTCCCTAGGGTTGTCTTGAGAACGTTAACTTGTTAAATTCACCTCCTAGCTAATTGGGGTATGAATGTATAAATAGATGTTCCCTTAATAATGGGCCCCCTTCTCACTATCTTCGCTATCCATAATATCTGATTAATGGTCGGAACTGCACCTAAGACGAAAAAATATTAATGATAACAAAAAAAAGAAAGAAAAATATGGCGTGGTGCGTGCATAACACAACTTTCACTTACCATTCTACTTTGAGAAGAAATTTATGATTTTTTTTTATTATTATTTTTTAATGATATTTACAACTGTATTAAAGAAATACATCTAGTAAATTTGAGCATACGGATATAATGACGTGAAAACACTTGCTGAGTAACTAACCAATGGTAGCACCCTAATGATTTGTCTACATTAGGAGATCACGGGGCCATCTTCTTTTCAGGAATCCAGCCTCGGAGAATTATCAGGAACTGAAGAGGAAGCAAGGTTAGAAACGAGAGGGTTTGGATAATTCTGAAGTTTATTATGGAAGGATAGGTATCTGGAATGGGCTGGATCTGAAACATAAGAAACATTAAGGTCATTATGGATGGTTTTATTTGAATAGTTGTATTTAGAATAGTTGTATTATAGTAGGGAGCATTGAGGATTTTACGAAGGATTTTGGATTGTAAGGATTAGGTACGAGAGAAATTCGATGAAGCATATTATGCATGTGCTTAGCCATGAAACGTTCCTAGTGGAAGGGAAGCACGAACCGTTTCTGTAGGAGAACGGTTATGAACGTTTGGGAACCATTTTAACCTATCCGCCAAGCCCGAGTGCATTTGAGAGTTTTCGTCTCTTATGAGTTCCGCCTTCCCAGCCATCATTCAGCTCTTATTCATCCTTTAGTAGTTTTTCCAGAGTTTGCGTTTTACCACTTGATATTATTAGTTATTAAGTGAAATGGTCAATTATTTCAAATAAGGAAAATTAAAGGTACTTTAGAGGAATAAATTATGAAAATTCGGCCATTAAGTCCTGTCAGAATATTTCAATAATTATAATAAAGTCTACTTCCTGTTAGTCAATTAAAGCGAAAAAGTTGTTGTGGTATCTCAGACATAAATAACACTTGATTTCAGTTTCTTAAGACATTTCGTTTTTAAGCTAGGCTGTTCACACACACAAATACGGATCATTTGACGAAACTTGATTATTTGGAGTGAAGGGGGAAGGACTTAAAACATGGATTTCCGAAACTGAGGCTCAAAATTTGTCGCCATGATCATATTTTTCTCTTACTACATATTTCATATATAGGTATGTAGTAAAAAAAAAAAGAAAAAAAGTTGTTAAATGTAATATCTTAGTATAGAGTATAACAAGGGTTTATGATCTTAAAAAAATTGCAACTTTAAAGTGTTTTTCTACTACTACGTGTGTCGAATTTTCCTGAAACTTCAAACAGCGATTCCTTTAAAATTAAGATTAAGATTATTATAAGTTAAATGAAACAAAAATATTAATAAGAAATAAAAATAAGATGAAATTTGAACACTAGTTGGAGATAAGATAAATAAAACTGATATAATTGAAGCCAAGAGTCATATTTTTTTCCCTATTTTTTTGTAATCCAGCATTCAGAGTGAGTGAGATACGAATATTAACGTTATCAAACGTTTACCAAGACGAAATATAGCTGTTAAATAGAAGAAATGCCGTGTTCATTCTTAAAATTAAAAATATAATTTTTATTTCTGAATGAGAAAGATAATACTTATTCAGTAAAATCAGATGTGAATCGACCAAGAGATCAGGAGACCCTCCTGGGGCATGCTCTGGTTCTATAGAGTGAGTAACCTTAATTAATTAATGGAAAAAAAACATGGAGGTTGAGAATTAAATCCGTCTTTATAAAAGCCAAAAAAAGATATATATTAATAATTTTCGTAATACTTTTTTCAAATTATCTAATGTGACCTTTACTTATAATTAGTTTAGTAATAAAACCAATTAATTGATATAATAGGAAAGAAATTTATCAGGAAATAATAATCTTGTAAAATCTTGCGAAATTTTAATTATTACCCAAATTTGACTTTAATGATATCTGTAGCATAGTCACAGTTAATGGCTTACGTATTTTTAACAACAAAATTTATTTAGGCAATTCTAAATCCACAGTACAAGATTTTGTAGGTGTTGAATCCAAATATAAAGTTAATGTTTGTTTTTATTTATAAAAAAAATTATACTTACTTTATTTAATGTTTCTTTCCAATTTTATTATGATTTGGTGTTTTGACTACTTGTCACAATTTCTAATTATGGAATTTTGAGTTCATCACATGTCCGCTTGTTTCTAAGCAGTGTGATTTAACAACACATGGACTAAAAACAAAAATTGATATTTTTATCACTTTCCCGAAATAGTGAATTTGCTTGTATACTTTCCTAAGCAAAAGTTCCACGTTTTCTAGTAAAACTAAAATTATATTGAATTAACAGAACATCAACTTAGTAAAATGCTTAGTTCTAAGTAAGATTTATCTGTGCACAAGATCGATTACCGAACTATTCAGATAAATTTTCGCAAAAAAAAAAACACAACTGAAAAACATTATAATCGTTAGTTGCCTGTTTTCCTCCTCTTACTCCCTTATCTTTCATCAATACCTGATAGAAATAAAAAAAATCATGTACTTCGTAACAAAAGCTCGTCAGTTTACATCAGTATTTCTGTTTTAACATTTGCAGGTTAATGGTAGTTGTTTGTGCATTGATGTGCGTGTAAGGATGGTTTGGATAGGATGACATGCCTGTTTCCGGCTTCTACATAATTGACAGCTGAGCGAGCAATTCTCTACCTTTCTCTTTTCAGTACAATTTACGAAGCACCCTTTCCGATTCACTTCCATCTGGAAAAAACTTTGATCGATGATAAAAAAAAAAAAAAAATTCCTACTTAGTTATTGAATATTACAACAATCTTTCATTTGAACATTAGTTATAGTGAGGTAGGATAACATTGACACTATATGTACAAAAAATATAAAATAAATAGAGGCAAAATACCAATAAATAATTATTAAAAAGTATTCAAAATACATAAAATAAAACAACTTAAAAATGAGAAGATTAAAACAAAGCGAAAAACTCATACATATCTATGTATACTATTTGAAATCAGGCGAGGAAATTACGAGGCAGGCTTGTCCTTCCATCTATGGATGGAAAAGCAGGACACCAGGAGAACCCTGCGCTACTCTCTCAACCGCGTCAATGGTACTAAAACCAGCGGAGATAGATCGCTTTACCCACATAATCATGTCTTGAGTGGAGAATCTAACCATTGCCAGAACTCCGATATATACAATCCCGTGGACACTGCCGTTTTAACCTTCTTTAAGGATTATAAATATAGGTGGTGTTTGATAGGGATTGTGCAAGAGGATTAGTAAAGTTATGGTGAAATTTGGAGAATTTTTCCGGGATAAGGTATATGACAAATGGAATATTGAGGTCATGATGAAGGGGTTTGTTGGTTACATAGAAAGGAGCATCGAATATTGTTCGAAGGATTTTGGACTGGAAGGATTGGAAGCGTATAATGTTAGAAACTTTTGCTGTCCCCACAGTTCTAGTCCATAAGTCCAAATAGGTTTCAGTATTGTCTTAAATATCAGAAACTTGTTTTTAATAGAAAGTTTAGATTTTCTCTTTAGTAATCTGTGTAGTTGGCCGTCTCATCTTTTAAGTTCTTGTCTTTGAAGTCTAGTATGGGGGGTTCACGTAAGTCGTCTGTCTAAGAGAAAGCCAAGATACCAGAGTGTGTCTGAAAAAGAAAGCTGGATGGTCTTATACTGGTGGACAGGATTTACGACAAAGGGTAAAGGTAATGTGTTTATATTTGGGTTTATCTTTATGCTCCATTTCTTACACCAGTGTCTCAGAGAGAGGTGCATTTGTAGGTTCAAGGACGCTGTTTCAGGATCTGAGTTGGTTGAAAGGATAGCGGTTTCATCAGCAAATGTTGCCATGAGAGTGTTGGGGTGGACAGGAATATCTACGGTAAAAAGAATGTAAAGCACGGGACCCAAGACGCTGCCCTGGAGAACAATGGCTTTAATTGGATAAATATAGGAAAATGCCGTTTAGCAGCGTACTCGAAAAGAGCGGTCAGGGAGATAGGATCGAAGGATTAGGTATAAGGACTGAGGGAGATGGATTTTAAGCTTGTAGAGCGACCCGGCATCCCATACTCGGTCAAAAGCCTACGCTGGGTCCAGAAATGAACCCGAACAATATTGTTTTTTCTAGGACTGAGGATATATGGTCAAAAACTCAGAGTCCTCGTTGGACAGTGGAATGATGGAACTATGATCTGAGGAAAGGTTATCAAGTCGGGTAAGGGAATGATGGAGGGAACCTAACCACTGTGATAAAATCGAGGATATCAGGTAAGCGAGTTGGGAGGAAGGAAGGTGAAACATTGGGAATTGAGTGCAGACAGTAATGATCTACCTCGAGAGTTCGTGGTTCTTGATACTTGGCGTTTAATTCTGGAGGCAGGATGAAGTGATGTCCTAAATAGTTAATGAGAGAACTAAACTGGAAATTCGATATGGATCAATGAGGAGGAAAATATGGTGATGCTAAGGTGACGGGAAAAGAGAACGTTTTGATTATAACGGCGGTGGATTGTAGGAAATCATGAGTAGATAATGGGTGTGGTGTAGTTATAATAGAAAGATTGGTGTACAATGACATCAATGGTAGATCACAGTATTTTGAAACGTTTTTTAGTGGTTAGTCGAGTATTAGTAATTAGTACCACCTCAATCTTTTTGGCAAGTAATAAAGCAGTTAGTTCGTCTGTATGATTCCTAACACCATCCACATTCCAAAGGAGAATGGATAAGGATTTGGTTAAAGTCATTTAAGTATTTTTTATAGGAGGGATGGGGTGAGACACAATATTGTATCTCCAGTATAGAATATTGTATCTACAGTATATATTGAGAATAGAACATTAGTGTTCACTATTCTTGTAAGTTCTCTTCTTGGCCTTGTTGTCTAGTCTTAAATCCGTTATTTCTGGTATCTGGTTTTGAGGTTCTTTTAGATTTGGCTACCCTTACAGTTCGTCGGGTGTCCCTCCGAGCATAGTGCATAAACTACAGGATCTCGTATAGGTTTGGTACACTCTGCTGATTTGTGCTGATCACCACATTTCACGCAACGTGATAAGTAGTGGCAAGTCTTCATGTGGCCGTTCGTCAACAATTGTGACACTGCGCAATTTCTCTCTTGGGATAGGGCTTTTCGATTTTCAGGCTCATGTAAAATATTGTGCTGTATCATATATTTTTTCAATACCTGGTGATAGCTCCAGATCAAAGAAAAACAAAGGTAGTGGGACTTTATTTCTTTCCCCCTGGCTGCACCTTATTCCCCTTCAAAACGCTGACATACTTTGAAACTAAGCGTCGTTGGTTCCTCCTTTATAACTTCGGGTGGGGTTGAGGAGTACAAATTTCTTATCACAACTTGTAATGCTCTCTCTTTTTTCAGCTGGTATGCACGAAAATTCGCCTTCGTTTCTGATAAATATTTCACAATTTTTGTAATTAGTATTAAAGCACTTATTACGGGATTGGAGTTCAGAGGCTGAGGTTCAGATTCTAAAGATTATACAGGTATGGTTACTGGAATAGCTTCCTGCAGGTTGCGACGAATTATTTGATTTGCTGGTGGACCACATGAGCTAGAGCCGTCTGCCCGAGATCTCTTAGTAGGTGCCTAATTGGACATCACTTGGTGATAGTACCGCATATCATAAGAGAAGAAAAAGGAAAGGGAAAATAATAGAAATAATTTGTTTTAACTGTACACACTGTAAATATAACTGTTTTGATGTATCTTGACCTGTACTATCTGAATTATCACAGATATTTCTTTGGAAAACAAGCAAAATCTGGGAGCCGAGGAGGAAACACAACCGTTCACGTCAGCTGATCGATCAGACGTGTGATGATAAAACTAACGTATTAACACGTTACTGTAAAACAGATGCGAGAAAAGTGACATGACAATAGATTTTTTAAAAAGTATATAATTGAGTTTTGATAACAATTTAGTCAAGTTTTCGTTGAAAAAAAAGGTCTGAGAAGAAAAAAAAATGTAATACATTTAAAATAAATGTTTGGTTCTAAAACATTACCATTAATTTTTTTAATTGTAGTATTAATGTTATTAGATTGCCAACTTTATATTTATTTAAATGTTTCGGAATTATTTTTTTCTTTTTCAAATATATACTATTTAATTGTTGGTTATCCACCTATTTTTTAAAAATATATTATTACTTTTATAAATCTTATTTGCTTAATTATCTCCATTCTCATTTTTAAGAAATTTTATTTGATGCTGTTTTTAAATGACAGGCTGAATTCGAACCGAGACGCAGAAATGTGAAAGCTTTAATAGAATCGGCCACTATGACTTCAAAAGCCACATAGGCCACATAGGCATAGTACTTTGGACTGGAAGACTGTACGTCCAAATATATTTCAAGGTTGTCTTGTAGATTAGCAATTGGTTGCCTACTGTAATTCGAGATTGTGAATATAGTTGGCCATATCGTCGGCTAAGCTCATCATACTTATTAACATCTTTATTATAAACTAAAGATAAATAACCAATATTAGTTAAAACAAAAATAAACAAACAATATTTTCGCAATCAGTAATTGGTTAACACCGCTTAAAATTATAAATAATTATTAGATAACATAATACATCAATTTTACTAATGGAACTAAAAATTAAAATTACTAATGGAACTAAAGAGTAAAGGCGAATTCGAACTATGTCTTGATCAAATATTTTTTAAAAAAACCTTACAGAGTATATCTCATCATTAAAGTATCAATATTCTTCGAATATCTACATCTATAAGATAAATAAGTGGCAAGAAAAAATTTTCAATGTTACTGAAAATATGGAGAATTTATTTTGTGGGTTTTAATTTTTTTTTCCTTTCGAATAAATAAAAAAACATAATTCCTATGAACAACTATATTCATATATAACAGTATAATTGCCTTTAAGTTAGTTTTGATGGAGCAAATACTTTAGGAATTCTATATTCCATCAATTTGAGGTGAAGCCTCCTACCGCATGGCCAACCCCTCCTCAATTTGCATACATACATAGTAAAAGGTTTGCCCTTCATATACTACAGATTCTAAGTAACTAAAACATTAACCTTTATAGCCCTTTAGGTTGGAATATTCACCAGCTTCTATTTGAAACTTCAGCGATTGGGGACAGTTTGGAAGCAGTTTTTACCTTAATTTTAACTGATTGTGTTTCTTATCTAGTGGACTATAAGTGTCTTATGCAGGGTGGGGAATATTTACAGTACTTTTAATAAAATTATTGTCATATCTGACTCTTAAAGACTATGAATCTATAGAAATGTTTCAGTTGTCAAATATTCCATACAATTTGCCATGATTGAAGAAAAACCTACTAGTGTTAAAGGGATTCATTCATATCGTATTAAATTTAAATATAATTAAATACTGTAAAATAAAATAAACAGACAAACATAAGACAAAGTTATTACAATTAATATAATGAATGACAATTATGTGTACTATATATTTTTCGTTTGTCGAGCTAAAAATTAGTTTTAATAATAATAATAATATAATAATAATAAGGCTTAGCGAACCCGAAGGTTCGATGCTGACACCACCAATCGCACCAATCCTTAAAAATTAATTGTAAGGATTTCAATTTGTTTTCTATGGAAACTCCTTTAGTTTCCAAGGAAATATATGTTTCCTAATCAATAATAATAAAAGTATACATTAATTACAACAGTTAAAAGTATTTTTTTTTATATATATTTTTATATTTTTTAAATATTTCTTCTTTTTAATTCTTTAGATAATTTACAAATTCTTTCATAGTTAAAATTTATCTAGTTGGTTATATCCAATAACCAAAATTAAAAGGTACTTCAGGGAAAGAAATTTTAAAACTTTATCATTTATGCCCTGCCAGACTGTTTCAATCAGTATAAAAGCTAACTGGCATTAGGGGCCGTTATTTTATGTTAACACAACAATTATATTCAAAATTGTTTGAGCCGTTTTTAAATCGATGAGTAGCACTTTTTATATGGTCCGATTAGTTGATTTCAGCAAAAACGTTGGTTTCCAGAATAGATCATTTGAACTCTGTGAACTACAAAACATGTATCTCCTTAGAAAACTGGGTTTCAAAATTTGATTGAAACATATCATATTTAGGTATATTTACACTTGTAAACAAAAGTAATCTATGTGAATAGATTTTTTAAAAACATATGTTAATGGTTATTGTTGTTGATGAATGTTGGTGTGTTGGTTCTATGTTGTTGTTTCAGAAAATTTCAAATTGTATTTTATCTATAATAATCTTAATAGTACTTATCAGACAATCGAGTAATATAATAATCAAATAAGTATTTGTGAGTCACTTAATCATAATTTATTAGTAAGTAAAATTAACATTCCTAGTAAACTTATCATAAACAGATAGATGGCATTGATTTCATGAATATGATTACTATTTTTAATAATAAAAAATAAGAATGTATGTATTACTATAAAATGGGAACCCCTCGTAGGTATGTTAGTAAATACTTTTATCATTATTTCTAATAATTTGTTTTCATCTTAATATTTTTCTTCTTTTTTTTCTTTCAACAGTTACAAAATTTTCATTGAATATATTTAACCATGTATTATAACTTCTAACAATGAGAGATAGTATAATTTGGCATTTAAGCATAGTTTTTACTATATCAGTGAGTCATCATTTACGATTAATATTTTAGTGTGTTATTTTCAATAATGATGATCCTATTCAACCGACACATTAAACGAATATATATTTTAATTATCATTTAAGGATAGTTAAAATACAAAAATAAAATAAAAAAAGCCTTATGAACTCTATACATTAATCCACCAGCTCTGCAGGAATCTCATCCTCTACTGGGGCTTTGTAATTTTTTAAGAATGCAAGAACTTCTGTTCCCTCTTCCTTCTCTGGAGGTTCTATAATATCTGCATTTATACGTGTCGATCATTTGATCTCTGTACCTAGGTGAGCTTGAAATGAGTACTTCAGACATTTCAAGGATTAGAAGTTTCTCGAAATATTGAAATCACCTATAAATATATGAAGACCTCTCGGGATGTTGTGGGGAAAGGAATGGTCAAAGAACTGGAGAATAGTTTTTTCAGCAGTTACAGGAGTTTAAATATCTTACGAGCCATATGTATGAGTTAAATATGAGAAGCCAATGTAAACGAAAATAATGACATACAGGCAGAAATAAAGTCACATATGATGGCCGGAAATATATACATTATTAGACCAGTGGTGACATATGGAAGTGAGACATGGGTCCTCACCAGGAAGTTAGAACAAGTGCTGAACGTGTGGGAGAGGAAAGTCCTCGGAAAGATTTTTGGCAACTTCAAAAATAAACGAACAAAAACAAAACAAACGTTCTGCAAGGACCGTAGTGCCATCGAAAGTAAGTAAGTAACTGTTTGTGATTATTGATACAAGAAAGAATGAAACGTTTTAGAACACTATTTGATATGGAAAGATGTCGGGGTTTGGAAAGGAGAATTCCATGATTTACTGAATCTTAACCTTTTGAAACATAAAACTTTACATTTAGTAGGCATGGTCACCAATTTGTTATGTTAGACTATTAAATGTTGTTGTAGAATCACAAAAACAATTCGTGAGTTCTATTTTCTTGTATATTCATAGAAATGAATTTGAAGATTACCCGACAAGTGCGAAGCAAAACTTGCTAATTACTTAGTGGAGACCGTCCGATGAATAAGACATTTTTATCTTTATGTATTTTTTATCATAATATAGTTTAGCGAGATTTCGTTTTTATAACGGTTTACAATAAATATTTCAAAAAATCTTTTTTTAAAAATAATAAACATATAAATTGACTCTATAATTAATATTCTTGAAGAAAAATAATAGAATCTGCCACAATTTAGTGCATTGAGCATTATGGCTCTACGCTTACATTCATATAAATTAAGAAAAAATAAAATAAGAAGACTACAAGTAGGTAAAAATATATTAATTAGAAGAAAAAAAAATGTAAAAAGTAAAAGAAAAAAGTTCATTGAAAGAATAGTAAACTGAGAAAAAAAAAATACTTGTCACACATTCATTCTTATGTACAATATTTACATTCAGCCAAGGGAATTCTGAACCATGGCTTGCCGCTCTTACTTGAAAGGAAAGCCAGGGCTCAAGGGGATCCCGGAGCTTCTCTCCCAGTCATATCGCTTTTTAAAAGTCATTGGAGACTGGGTAATTGTACTAAAGCCACATACGCTCAGGACTTGAGTTGAGAAGCTGACCAATGCCAGAACTCCAATAGAATATTTATAGAAGATCTCGGGGCCATTGCTGTTTCAACCATCGATGAGGATTGTAGGGATGGCTGGAGCTGGATAAGTATTGTGCTAAGGGGTTATGATGGTGTATAAGGTTCTGATGAAAATTTGAGAATCGGGATGGAATAACGTCTAGGATATAAGGAATGTTAAGGTCATGATGTAAAGTTTGTCTGTAAAGGAGCATTGACTATTGTACGAAGGACATTAGATTGGAATGATTGAATGCGTTTGGTTTTCGAAATTTAGCTGTCCACCATCTTTTAAGGCCGTAGGTACAGATGGATTTTAGAATGGTCTTATAGACTAGTAGTTTGTTTTCAACTGATAGGTGTGAGTTTCTGTTCAGTTGTCATTATGATTGTCCAAATCGTCGATTTATTTCTTGTCTTTTGAGTCTGGTATGAGGATTCCATGCCAGTCTCTTGTTTAAAAGGATGTCCAAGTACCGGACTGTGTCTGAGAAGGGAAGAGATATAGTGTTCAAAAATATTGGCGGACAGGATTTATGTTGGAGTGTGAAAGTGATATGCTTACACTTTGATTCATTTACTTTAATACGCCAATCCTTACACCACTGCTCAAGTAGGGAAAGATGAATTTGCAGGTTTGGGGATGCCATTGCAGATTCTGCGTGGGAAGAAAGAACTGCGGTATCATCAGTAAATGTTGCAAGGAAGGTGTTGGGATTTGAAGGGATGTCAGTTATGTAGAAGATGTAAAAAACTGGACCCAAGAAGCTGCCTTGTGGAACCAGCATCTATTGAATAATGGTTGAAAAGGTCTGTGCAGCATCGTACTTGAAAGGAATGGTTGGTATATTACATAGTTGAATAAGTGTAGTGCACATATTATCAGCGAATAGTAGAGTGAGATTGGTGGCGGAAGGAGAAAGGTACGCCACTATAATTGATAAATGGTGTGCAACGAAGAAGATGAAGATAGCGTAGGCGAAGACCCAGGCCATTCTGTTGAAGGGATCTACGGACAGGGCCCACCCTATTAGTCTCAGAGTAGGAGGAGGTCACCTACCCCTACCAAGGCGTGTGAGATTTAATCCGAACAAAATTCAACATCTTATAATTCCTTATTGAACCTTAAAAAAACACACAATATAATATAAACTGGCCATACAAGACAATAAAAGACAATAAAACTGGCTAATACTAATGATGAATTTACTTATTTCTATTGTTTTCAATACCAGTTAAAGGAAATGAAAATTATGAAAAAAGATATTAGATTTATAAGAAAATACATTTAACTTTAATTATCAAAGAAAGAATATAAAATTATTATAGAACAACTCATTAACTTAGACTATACAATAAACCAATTAAAAATATTTCTAAAACCAAATAGATAGGAAAAAAACTTATATGTAAATATTTACAATGTCACACTGGTTGAACCCTGTCCAATTGGCACATTGAGTTATCTGAGGAAGCGGGAACTTATTCGAGTTAGCGTCGTCAGAGTCTCCCCAGTCCACTTCTTCAACTTGTGAAAATGTTCATTCGCCAACTTGGAAAAATCACAGGTTCCTGGAGAGGAAAAGAAAAATCCGGCGTAAACCGTAATACTAAAGTATTTCACAAACAAAAATCCTTAGCTTGCCTCTTCAATCGCGAGGTTCCACCATGTATCTCAAAACTGTCTTTTGTTTTTCTCCCAATCATCTGTTATTTATTCCAATCCGAAATAAAATCAATACTTAAAACTAAGAATTATTATAAACTCATACTTATTATTAAAACTAATACTAATTACTTAATTTCATCTAGCCCTCTTCGAGGTAATGTTTTTTGCATTTTATATATCGTCACAATTTTTCTGTAGGTTTCTGTGGTGTCAGGCAATAATTTTGTGTCACAAAATTAATTTCAAAAGAATTATTTGATTATTAAATGATTATTGATTATTGATTATTATGATTGAATAATGATTTTATTAAATAATTTTAAAGCCTTACTTTAAATTTTTATTTTTTATGTTTTTTCATGTGTTTTAATAAGTGTTGTTTATTTTATTTCGTTACATTTTTTCATTTGTATTTTTGAATACGTACACTTGTAGTAGATAGTATTCTAAGAGAAGCAATATTCGCAAAATAAACTCAGATATAAAAAACGGTACTTTAAATGCCTAATGTTATTGTATAATAAATGATATATTAGCAAATTTTTTATTAGTATACCTTAGCCATTTGATATAGGCTAACTTACCCATCTACTCTTCCACTCAATTCCTGTTCCCCAGTTTTCCTCAAGACGGTATTCAGCAACTCATCTTCTTATTCTTGAATACTCATCTTCACCACCAAATATTTTTACCGTATATATTTATTAAATATTTAATTATAAATTAATAATTGATTAGAAATCGGACCTCGGTTAATCTCAAGGACACAAAAAATTAATAAAATACTTGACGAAATTTATTGCATTGTAAAGTTCACGTGATTTCGTTTCGTCCTTTTCAATTCTACCAACAGATATAATTTGTAAAACTTTTTCAATGTATTTTATATATTACGATTTGGTAAGTTTAGTGATGTTGGTGACATTAAAACATTTAAATAGCCAATACAATTTCCCGAAAGTTGAAGAGAAACAAAACATTTCGTCATTGTTAATAATGAGTAATTCTTTCTAGGTTAAAAAAAATAATAAAACAAAATCAGATAAACTCATTTTATAGGACTGCATTTATTTCAAATAAAATTACTATCTTAGGAAATCAGGGATATAACACATTCAGTCTTAAAATTTAATTTTAATTTATCAATAATCACAAAATGAAAAGAAGTAAAATAATGAATTTACTGATACATGAGTTAGTTTAGATGTAAAAAGTTGAACTCACTATTACAATATTCTTAAATCCTGTGTTTCTTTGGAGGGGCGACTGCATGAATATTAGATTTGTCTTGAAAAACTAGAGGCGTGCAAGTGTCATTCTTTTTGTTCCTCACTTCAGTGTTTTCAGCTAAGTATTACTATCTTCTAGAAATCACTTTATTCGAAATTCTATGGGTACCACTGTTGCCATTTATCAATCTTCATGAAAGTGATGTGTTATTTCTCTCATATTAAACTTCAAAAGTTAATGAAGCAATCGGCAGCATGAAAAGCGTCTAGTCCGTCATCTTCATTCGGGTCAACAGCCATCACCTTTTTGGTTTGGGAATCATCAACCAACTGCCATTTCCAAATTTTGTTGGGGTAAATAAATTTCTTCTTGAAGAGTTCTTGATTTTTCCAAAATTTCATGAAACTGTGCTCACCTACGGAGTCGTCGACATTGGTGTTATTGGTTTGCTTGGTTTCGGTTTCTTGAATTTTTTTTAGAATAGTAGGAATAGGTCTCAACACAAGAAAACACATAAATCGAAACATGTTTTCGTCGGCTACTACGATAGAAGCAAGAATACTTGGACGGCGATTGCACGACTAGCTATCTCAAACCGATGCCTTTCTTTATATATTCCATCTACAATCCCCACCATTTTAGCAAGCACGACCAATAAGAAGGTAGTTTCAGATAACAAGCCTAGAAACCTTTGGAAGATCAGATAACAAATTAATCTGTACTTACTCATATTACCGATGTTTTCTACTTTGCACTTATCAAAAGTTAGTCATTAGGATCCAAACAATAGTCTTTAGTCATATTGTCTAAACAATACTCGTAGTCATTAGTATCTCCACAATGCTCTTTAGTCATAGTGTTTAAATCATCTCTATTCTTTCAATCTACTATGATTTTGTTGATTAAATTTTTTTGTTTTTTTTTTGTTAGACAATGTGGCAATTAGGAAACGCATTCCTATTAATTTATTGTAAAAATCTGAATAGTTGTTACTGTTAGGTATAGTTCTTAAAATATGCCCTTGTTTGTTTAGTTGATACCAGTAGAAAAAAATGCATTAATTATTTAAGTTGATGATGTTGAGATTACTTGAATTCCAACCTAATTATTTGATTAACTGAATTCTTAAAGATTCCTTACTGAATCAACATATTGGTTGATTCTATTTACACGGAGGTCAATCAACATATTGTAGAGGTCAATAAAATAGTTAGCCGTGATATTATTTGTGAAAAAATGTTTTGGTTAATAGTTGAAAAATTCTGGCCTGATGGTAGAACCACGGAATTTTCATTGTACATTCCGTTAAGAGCTTATTTAACCAATAATTTGCCAGCACTATGTTCTTAAGCATTGAGTGAGGTCTGAGGAAGTTTAAACGACTAAAGTTAGAAATCTACTTTTACAGAAAATCCAAAATAATTTAACATTTTAAATCAACTCAAATTTCATTAAAAAGTATTTCGATCGTCAAGTATGATTTACGAGGCTCACGGCAGTCTAGTTTAATGGTCCTCTAAGGCGGTGTCAAATGATGGCATAAAAATATGCCTGAATGTTCACAGCAGCATTCATAGCAAAACCTCGAATGGTTCCGCAAGTGTGATGTGAATGGTTCACGCAATGTAAGACGAATGTTGTATTTTTATATGTATAATCGTTACTGATTTATATGAAAATCAAACGTTTATTATAATTAAACTACAACTTATTATTATAAGTAAATAGATCCTCGTTTTGTCAGTGCTGTAATAATTAATTAATAATTATTATATATACTTTGTTATCAAAATTTTTGAAAACGATAAATACTTTTACCACAAAATCATGTAATAATTATTATATTTGATTTATAATTTTAAAATTATGTCTAATTTATAAATAAAAAACCTGGTGCGCATCACGACTTTAACTTACCGCTCAACTTGAATAGAAATTATTTTCTGACCATATTGGGCTATTATAAAACTTTTGCATTTTTAAATGAGCTAAAGCTAAAACAATACAGCGAAAAAATCATAAATACTACTAAAATAACAAAAGTCTTATTTATTATATCACCGGTTGATTATGGACTGTACGATTCGTTGATTATGGATTGTACGATCCGTTGTTTATGGATTGTACGACTATTATATTAATATTATTTTCCATTGCAAAGTTTATCATAACGGAATTAAGAGATTTGAATTATCTGTCATAGACAGGTCAAAAGTTGTCACACTAATTGTAAATGGATTCTGTTGAAATATCGCAAAGGTAAAATTTATTATTCACTAATTTAATTTTCTAAAAGGTTACATAATGATTTTTCGGAATAAACGGACGATAGATACCTAATTATTTAAATATATCAGATTTTTTTTTTAAGTTTTTAAACTTATTTAATGAAAAATATTACAATCTATCTCTAGGACATTTTTAATTGAGTTCACAAATCACATTCACACTCTAAGTACAATAAATAAAATAAATTATACAGAAAAATAATATATATACAATAAATAAGAATAAAATAACCTAAAAATAAATAAATAAAAAGAACACATTCACACCTATATACAATATTACAATTTGGCGAGATAACTCCAAACCAGACTTGTCCCTCCAACTGTGGAGGGAAAAGTATGACTCCAGGAGTTCCCTGCACTCCTCTCTCAACCGCGTCACTACTAGACCCAGTGGAGATTGAGCAAGAGTTCTTTAGCCACATACACTCATGTCGTGAGTGGAGAATCTGGCCATTGCCAGAACTCCAATATTTATAACTATCAAAGATCGCGGGGCCACGGCCGTTTTAACCTCCTTGGAGGGGTAGGAACGGAGGACAAGGTATAAGAACTGAGGAAGATGGGTTTTCAGCTTGGAAAGAAGCCCGGCGTTCTATACCCGGTCAAAAGCTTGAGCTATGTCCAGAAATGCACCCGAACAATATTGCTTGCTTTCCAGTGCTGCGGAAATATGATCGACCACTCGGATTCCTTGTTGGACTGTGGAGTGTTGTGAACGAAATCCGAACTGATGGGAAGGAAAATTTTGGGATTCTTTAAAGGGTAGGATTCATTTCAGGAGGATCTTTTCTAAGATTTTTGAGAGAATCGGAAGTAGGCTAATTGGTCTGTAGGACGTTGAGGTTTTGGGAGGTTTGCCTGGTTTCGGAAACAGGATAATAGTGGAATGTTTCCACAAAGAGGAAAGTGGGTGGTTCTTAGGATGGCATTATATAAGTAGGTGAGAAATATAACACCTTTAGGAGGAAGTTGTCGAAGGATTTGAGAGGTAAGGAGGTCGTATCCAGAAGATTTACGGAGAGGAAGTTTTTGTAAGTGATGTTTGACCTCAGAAGGATTAACTGCTTTGGGGGACAAGGAAAGTGGAATGGGTGATAGGTGAATTTCTTCTACTGTTGTGGTATGGGTGAGGATGGATTCCGGATGAGAGGTAAATGTTCTGGAGAGGTCTCTGGTGAATCCTCAGCTTTATCTTCATCAGACGCTGCCCAGGAGCAATCGCTTCGACGGAGGGGATGGGAAATATGATGGGATTTTAGGATTTTATTGGTGATCTTCCATAGGGAATTGTCATGAACAGAGAGGGAAGTAAGGTAGGAGTTGAAGGATTGGAATTTGAAGTTGGCCAATTAGTGCTTTAATTGTTTACTGTAATAATTATAGGAGCGACGATCGATGGGGTGTCTAGTACTTTGCCATAATAATCTGGCGCGGCGTTTGGTATGGATTAGGTCTATGAGATGTTGAGGTAACATATTTTTCTTGGGAGTTCTTGAGAAGTGGTTTGGAGAGGAAGCAGTCCAGATTGCTTGTTGGATAGTGGTGGCGAAAAGGTGTACGGCATTGTCAAGGTCATCTGGGGTTTTTAGGGTTATTCTGAGGTCAATTTTATCGGAAAGGATTTGTGAAAGAATTTCCAGTTAACTGGGCCTCTGATGAAGGACGGTGGAGAAGACTTAGGAATAGGAGATAGAGATAATTGGAGTAATAATGGACTATGATCTGAGGATAGTTCGGCAAGACGGGTAAGGGAATGATTCAGGGGACCAAAGCCACTGTAGATGAAAAAATCAAGGATATCGGGATTGCGGTTAGGGTCTGTGGGCCAGTAGGTAGATGAGTTAGGAGGAAGGATACTGAAACGTTGGGGATTGAGTGTAGATAACAATGTTCTGCCACGAGAGTTCGTGGTTCTAGAACCCCATTGATGGTGTTTGGCGTTTAAATATCCGCCCAGGATGAAATGATGACCTATGGAGTTGAGAAGAGAACTGAACTGTATATTGGATATGGATCTGTTAGATGGGCAATATGCTGATGCTATGGTGACGGAAAAGGAGAAGGTTTTAATTACGATAGCGGTTGATGGTAGGAAATCTTGTATCGGTAATGGGAGCTGGTGATGAGAAAGTGAGTGGTGTACAATAACAGCAGTACCGGCATGTGCTTTACCGTCAGGATGGTCAGTACGGTATGTTATGTATTGAGGTATTTTTAAATGCTGTTTTCGGATCAGTCGTGTCTCCGTAATTAGTGCCACGTCGATGTTCTTGTCCAGTAATAAAGCTGTCAGTTCGTCAGTTTGGTTTCTAACACCATTCGCATTCCAAAGGAGAATGGATATGGGTTTTGGGATGTGAGTCATTTAGGATTTTTTAAAGGAGGGATGAGGTGAGATACGAGATCTATGAGTGGAGTAACTAAGGATTTAAAATCGGATTTTAAGCTTATATAGCAACCCGGGGTGCCATACCCGATCTAAAGCATGTGCTATGTCCAGAAATACACCCGAACTATATTTCTTGTTTTCTAAGGCTGCTGATATATGATCTGAGTCGAAGCCCTTGTTAAACAGAGGAATGTTTTGAGTGAAACCAAACTGATGGGAAGAAATATTTTGGGATTCTATGAGTGGTAAGAGTCGTTTCAAAATGATCTTTTCAAAGATTTTTGAAAGGATTGGGAGTAGGCTAATTGGTCTGTAGGATTTCAAGCTGTTGGGAGGTTTGCCTGGTTTGGAAAAAAGGATAATGGTGGAGTGTTTCCATAATAAAGGAAAGTGGGTGGTACGTGGTATGCAATTGTAGATATATGTAAGGAATATGACTGCTTTGGATGGAAGTTGTCGAAGGATCTGAGGGGTAAGGAGATCATATCCAGGAGATTTACGGGGGATTAGCTTTTGTAATTGAAATTTCACTTTGGAAGGATGAATTGCTTTAGGAGGCAAGGAAAGTGGGATAGATAATGTAAGAAATTCTTCTACTGTTACGTTGTGGGCAGGATACGATTCCGGATGAGGATTAAATGTATTGGAGAGGTATTTGGCGAACTCTTCGGCTTTATCTTCGGCAGATGCTGCCCAGGACCCGTCATCTCGTCGGAGTGGATGGGAAATTTAGTGAGGGTTTAAGATATTCGTTGTGGTTTTCTAAAGAGAATTGTCACGAACAGAGAAGGAGGATAGGTAGGTGTTAAAGGATTGTGATCTGGAGGTGGCTAATTCCAGTTTTAATTTTTTACAGTAATAATTATTGGAGCTCCAGTGTACTGTAGGAAATCGTGTGTAGGTAATGGGAGTAGGTGATGGATAAAATGGGGGTAGGGGAGGGATAATATGTGATACAAGATTGATGAGAATTGATATCAAAGAAGTAACAAGGGATCTGAATTCAGAGAGGAAAGATGTAAGTTAACTGGTGAGATCTGTGGTATTTGATGGAGGAGGAATGTGAGTATGGTGTTGATAAAATTGTTTAGGATGTTTGAGTAGGATGTTGAGAGATGGGTTGAGAATTTTGAGATATACACTATGCTATATACCTTTACCAATTTACCAATACTATCCCTACTTTTAAATTCTTCCTAGTCAATCACTTTCTTCCCATCCAGTCCCTCTAAAATTGTAAATAGAAACTTCTGTAAATATGTATATATATATATATATATATATATATATATATATATATATATATATATATATATATATATATATATATATATATATATATATATATATTTAGTTTATTTTCAATTATTTTCATCTCATTGTTTTTTCATTTATTTACTTTTTTCTTAATCGATTTAATCTAGAAGATAACTTTTTTTTTCTTTATTCTCTATTATATCTATTAGTTAACTTTCTAAATACATGTATATATATCTGAAGCTGAAAAGCCCACATTTTTGTCCTTGTTAATTATTCTAAAGGGATTCGTCCCAGAATAAATCAAATATTATTATTATTATTATATATTGTTGTATCGGTAGGGTCTCTCAATATGTAACATCGTTTTTACCTCCTAATAGGTGTACAAAAAACACCTTCGGGTTTTGGAAGGTTCTTTTCTTGATCCGGATCTTCCAGTTTCTTCTTGGTATCCGGATTTATATCTGGTTGTAATATTCTTGTATATCCGGTAGCCTTTGTAGTTCGCCGGATGTCCTTCATGGTAAAAAGCACAGACTGCAGGTTCTTAGATTTTGGCATTGGACGATATTCCTTCTAGGATACGGCTTCTCCACTTTTACACTTGTGTAGTATAATTTTGTAACTTCATAGATTTTTGCGATCCCGGGAATCAATTCAAGGTCTATAAAAAATAGAGATAGAGGAACTTTTACTCCTTGCTGTTCCTTACTCTCCTTTAGAACATTTGTTATCGAGCGCACTTTGAAGCCTAAAGTTTTTTGTTCTTCTTCTATTGTTTGAGTTGGTGTTGATGGGTGTAGGTTTCTTACAAATTGTGTTAAAGATCGCTCCTGCCACAATTGATACGTGTGAAAATCTATCTTGGTCTCTGTTAGATACTTCACAATTTTTCTATAGATATCAGCTGTATCTGGTGATATTTTGGTGTCAGTCGTTCTGCTGAACATGAGTAGCTTCTGGAACCTGGTATCTTGTTTAGTTGAGAACACAGTAATGCTTTATATTCTTAACGAATATTTGTGGAGATCGAGGGTCTCGTGGTGTCGGTGAGGAATCCATTACCTCACTGTCATTCTGAAGCACCTGATAGGGGTTGTGTGTAAAAGAAGGGGATTCTCCAATTGTCACTTGTGATGATGTACCTGGTTGAGGCTGAGGTTCTTCAATGTTCTCCTGTGGTGATGTACCTGGCTGGTTTTCATGTTCCTCGGAGGTAACAGGTGTCATTGGAGGTGTTTGACGAGACTTACGAGACGTTTGTTTGGCGGAAGAAGATGGTGGTGTCGGGCCTAACGACCTAGTTCTCTTATTACTCACTCTACTAGTGATATTCATGGCAATAATAAAAAAAAGAATAATAAAAAGAAATTATATGTTGATAAATGTACACAATAAATATCAACTTTATAGTGTATTCTTAACCTGTTTTAAATGAATAATAACAGAGAATCTTCTTAAAAATTAGTAAATAATGAGAGCTGAGTTGGAAACACAAGCTTGCTCATCAGCTGATCGATCAGCTGTCCGCCATAACAATTTAAAAATAATCCATGAACAGATAAAAAAACAAACATTGACAGTGAAAAAGAAATTAGAACTGACCGACTTGACCAGAATAGAGAAGATTCTAACATTCCGGATAATGCCTATGCTCGAGTCAGAACTCGAAATAAGTATGAAAACCCCTTTAAACTTTAAATATAATATGATTTATTATTTTATTTCAATTCCTTTAAAAGACAAAATGTAGAGTACTGTGTATAATTAGTATAGTATATGTATATATAGTACTATATAATTCTTCCTATTCCTGTATCACATACTAATACTTTTGTAACAACATTAACTCCTTATAAACTTATATTAATAGGTAACGATAAAACACTTACAGGAAATTATACATATATTAACACTTCGCTTATTGTATATATACTAAAGAAATTAATGATGATTGCATTCATAATCTGCTATGAAATAATTTTAAATATTGTATCACATCTAATAATAAGGTCAATTATTTTATTAAATATCTTGATGATGTAGATTATTATATTAGTTTTAAAACGAGCTATGTAACCTTAGTGAATAAGGCTTCACATCCTATTTTTTACCTTTAACTGCTTTAATCAAATTAGGATTTCCTACAGTCCACAGCTATTGTAATAAAAACCTTATCCTTTCCGGTTACCCTCGTGTCAGCGTATTGCCCTCCTAACCGATCCATATCCAATGCCCAATTCAGTTCGAAGTTGTCGAAGGATCTGATGGGTAAGGAGATTATATCCAGGAGATTTACGGGGGATTAGCTTTTGTAATTGAAATTTCACTTGGGAAGGATGAATTGCTTTAGGAGGCAAGGAATGTGGGATAGATGATGTGAGGAATTCTTCTACTGTTACGGTGTGGGCAGGATAGGATTCCGGATGGTTATTAAATGTATTGGAGAGGTATTTGGCGAAATCTTCGGCTTTATCTTCGTCAGACACTGCCCAGGAGCCGTCATTTTGTCGGAATGAATGGGAAATTTGGTGAGGGTTTAGGATTTACAGAGAAGGAGGATAGGTAGGTGCTAAAGGATTGTGATCTGAAGGTGGCTAATTTCAGTTTTAATTTTTTACAGTAATAGTTATAGGAGCTGCGGTGGGTAGGATGTCGAGCACGTTGCCACAATTGTCTGGTAAGGCGTTTGGTGTGGATTAGTCCAAGGAGGTGTTGGGGTATAATGGTATTTTTGGGAATTCCGGAGGAGTCTTTTGGGAAGGAGGCAGTACAGGCGGCTTGTTGGATTGTGGTAGTAATGGAATTTACTGCACTATCTAGGTCATCGGAAGTTTTTAAGGATATATTGAGATAAATTTTATAGGATATGATTTGGCGGAAAAGGCCCCAGTTAACGGGACCCCTAATAAATGACGGTGGAGAAGGTTTGGGAACTGGTTCAAGTGAAACATTAAGAATTAAAGGACTATGGTCAGAGGAAAGTTCAGTTATATGGGTATTGGAACAATTAAGGGGACTTAAGCCGCTGTGGATAAAGAAATCAAGAATATCATGATTACGGTTAGGATCTGTAGGCCAGAAGGTAGGAGAGTTGGGGGAAAGAAGGTGAAAACGTTGGGAATTGAGGGCAGAAAGCAGGGTTCGGCAACGAGAATTCGTGGTTCTCGATCCCCATTGTTGGTGCTTGGCATTTAAGTCTGCACCCAAGATGAAGTGATGTCCTAAGGAATTGAGGAGAGAACTGAATTGGGCATTGGATATGGATCGATTAGGAGGGCAATACGCTGATGCGAGGGTAACCGGAAAGGAGAAGGTTTTTATTACAATAGCGGTGGACTGTAGGAAATCGTGTGTAGGTAATGAGAGGAGATGATGGGAGAGGGATAGGTGTACAATGACAGCAGTACCGGCATGTGCTCTTCCGTCAGGGTGGTCAGTGGTATCCAAAAAATAGCTATTTAAAGAAAAGAGAAATATCTTGAAAATCTTTCTCTAAGACGAATTTTCTCACGTGATCAATATCATCATCCTGAGCTCGAAAATCCATTACTTTATCTTGGCTATCTCAATAGCTTTCCTCCATGTTTCCCTGTCCTGAGCAGCCCCCACCAGTACCTGATTCCATGGATACTGGCATCAGCACTTAATCCATTTTCCATCTCAGTTTCGGTCTGTCCACTTTTCTTTTTCCTACTGGCTCCGTGCACAGCAGCTTCTTTGGGGGGTCGATCCGACGAGGGACAACTTGGCTTCGATCTCAGCCTTGATATCCGGATATATTTCTCCACATTAGGCTCATTGTATAAGTTAGCTAGTTCATGGTTGCGTCTAATTATTCATTCACCATTCTCCTACACTGGGCCAAATATTCTCCGAAGGACCTTCCATTCAAAAACTAATATTTTAAGCATCTTCTTTAATGAAAAGAGAAACATAGGAAAAATTCATCATCATAGACGCATTTTCTAGTATAATATATAAAAAAAATATTATCGTGACGAGCACTAGCGAATTCTGCAAGGGGCGACACTCCCTCTAGGTAATGGACGAAAAGTTCCAAAAAGCAGCTATTCAAAGAAAAGAGTGATTTAGTTTTTTGGTCGCCATGAGATGCGAAGGCTTGTGCTCCTGTCGCAGTTTGTTCCTATTGACTGAGCTGAAATATATCTCGCAGGTGATATACATGATGGAGGAAAATTTATTTTAAACAATATGAACTTCATAAATCTGGAGTTTTTGGCTGTAAAATTTTTTCTGTGGTATGGAGTTGAAATAAACTGGTGGACACGACTTGCGCCGAAGGGTGAAGGTGGTGTGTTTGGATTTAGATTAATTTACTTGGATGCGCCACTTATTACACCAGTGTTCAATAAGAGAGAGGTGACTTTGTAGGTTAAAGGATGCTGTTTCGGGATATGAATTAGAAGATAGGCTGGCCGTGTCATCAGCGAATGTTGCCAGGAGAGTTTCAGGATGAGTAGAAATAACAGCGGTAAATAGAATATAAAAGATAGGACCCAAGACGCTCCCTTGAGGAACTCCTGCCTGAATGGAACACTTGGAAAAATCAGTTCCACATCGGACTTGAAAGGAGCGGTTAGAGAGATAGGACCGAAGTACCATATATAAGGACTGAGGTAGATAGGTTTTAAGCTTGAAGAGCAATCCGATGAGCCATACCCGGTCAAATGCTTGCACAATGTCCAGAAATGCACCCGAGCAATATTGCTTACTTTCTAGGGCTGAGGATATATGGTCAACAACTCGGAGGCCTTGTTGGACAGTGGAATGTTGGGAACGAAATCCGAATTGGTGGGTAGGAAAGTTCTGGAATTCTATAATAGGTAGGATACGTTTCAGTAGAATCTTTTCAAAGATTTTTGATAGGATGGGAAGTAGGCTTATTGGTTACAGAAAGTTGTGTTATTAGAAGGTTTACTTGGTTTCAGAAAAAGGATGATGACAGAATGTTTCCATAAGAGAGCAAAGTGGGTAGTTCGTAGGATACAATTGTATATATAAGTGAGGAATATGATTGCTTTGGATGGAAGTTGCCGAAGGATATGCATATGCAGGATATGCATATGCAGGGATTAGAAGGTCGTATCCAGGAGATTTACTGGGAGATAGTTTTTGTAAATGATGTTTGACCTCAGAAGGATTAACTGCTTTTGGTGGTAAGGAGAGTGGGATGGGTGAAGAGAGCAATTCTTCTACTATTGCAGTGTGGGTAGGATGGGATTCCGGATGAGGAGTGAATGTACAGGAGAGGTGTTTGGCGAATTCCTCAGCTTTGTCTTAATCTGACGCTGCCCAGGAGCCATCACTTCGTCGGAGGGGATATGAGACATGGTGGGATTTTAGAATTTTTTGGTGATATTCCAAAGGGAATTATCATGAGTGGAAAGAGATGTAAGGTAGGAGTTAAAGGATTGGGATCCTAAGTAGGATATGAATTCAAAAGCCATTATAATTAAAAATTAAGATTAAAAGAAGAGAAATTAACAGGTATATTTACAATTTTGGGAGGAGCCTACAAACTTAAAAAACTGTAAAATATTTAATTCCAGGGAATGAAGAAGTTTGTGCAGAACACCATAAATAAATACTTAGCCAGTTATCAATTTAATAAAATATAAATACTACCTGTATGATTGGTATCTTGTGCCTATGGATGTACCTTGTGTGATGGTATGGTAATATAAAATCTTTTTCAATAATTGAAAACTAAAATGTGATAGTTTATTTATTTATTTATACTTCAGTATAAATTTATTAATATCAGTATTTATTTATTAATAATTCAGTTGCTTACAGTAATAATTATAGGAACGGCGATCAGCTGGATGTCTGGTGCGTTGTCATAATGATCTGGCACGGCGTTTGATATGGATTAGGTCAAGGTGATGTTGGGGTAAGTTATTTTTTTTAAGGATTTTCGGGGAGTGATTTGGGGAGGAAGCAGTCCAGACTGCTTGCTGAATCATGGGGGTAAATGAATGTACGGCATTGTCAAGGTCTTCTGCGGTTTTCAGATTTATTCTGAGGTCAATTTGATCTGAAAGGATTTGCTGAAAGAGTTTGCAGTTGACTGGACCTCTGATGAATGATGGTGGGGAGGGTTTAGGAATATAACATAGTGATACTTGGAGTATTAGGACTGTGGTCTGAGGAAAGGTCATCAAGACGGGTAAGAGAATGATTGAGGGGACCTAAACCACTATGGATGAAGAAATCAATTATATCAGGATTGCGGTTAGGATCAGTGGGCCAGTAGGTAGGTGAGTTAGGAGGAAGGAGACAGAAACGTTGGGAATTGAGTGCAGACAGCAATGTTCTACCACGAGAGTTCGTGGTTCTTGATCCCCACTGTTGATGCTTTGAGTTTAAGTCTGCACCCAGGATGAAATGATGACCTAAGGAATTGAGGGGGGAACTAAATTGGGCATTGGAGATGGATTGGTTAGGAGGGCAATACGCTGATGCAACGGTAATAGGAAAGGAGAAGGTTTTGATTATAATAGCAGTGGATTGTAGGAAACCCTGGCTTGGTGTTGGGAGTAGGTGATGCGAGAAAGATAGGTGTACAAGGACAGCAGTACCGGCATGTGCTCTACCGTCAGGGTGGTCAGTACGATATGTTAAGTACTGTGGGATTTTTAAACTCTGTTTTTTGGTCAGTCGAGTTTCAGTAATGAGGGATACGTCAACGTTCTTGTCTAGTAGTAGAGCTGTTAGTTCGTCAGTGTGGTTTCTAACACCATTCGCATTCCAAAGGAGAATGGATAAGGGTTTGATGGGATTCATTTAAGGACTTTTTAAAGGAAGGATGAGATGAGATACAAGATTTTTGAAGAGTGATATCAGTGGGGTAACAAGGGATTTGAAATCAGTAAGGAACGATGCCAACAGACATGTAAGATCTGTGGCATGTGATAGGAGGAATATGAGGAATTTGATGTTGATGAGGGTTTTGTTGATTAGGAGGGACAGGATGTTGGCGTTGGAATTGGGGTCGCTGTTGCGGCAGGGCCTCACATTTATCAGTCTGGTTTCTACCCCCAAGTAACTGAGAGAAGGAAACTTTTGGGTCCACTTTTTTAGCAGGTCCTCTTCCGGGTTGGGATGTTTCTTCTTTGTTTCAAGATTTGTAGAATTGGTTTTTCATATTTCTGTAGATCTCACACCCTTTGTAGTTGGCAGGATGTCCTTCCAGACATAGAACACATACTGCGGGTTCTAATTTCAATTTTGTGCATTCGCCAGACTTGTGGTCTGTCCGCATTTCAGGCATCTTGGCATATGATGGCAGTAAGCCTTGGTGTGGCCATATGCCTGACAGTTGTGGCACTGGACAATTTCTCTCTTAGTGTAAGGTTTTTCAACCTTAACACTTGAGCAATACAATCTTTTAATTTCATATACTTTATCTACTCCTGCAGAGCGTTCCAAGTCAACAAGAAATATAGGTAATGGAATCTTTCTATTGTCCCCTGAGTCATCTCTGTTGTCCTTCATTAAATTGATGACCTGTCTTATTTTAAATCCCATGGCCGTAAGTTCGTCTTGTATCGCTTCAACTGGTGTAGAGGGATGTGCTATGTATTGTAAAGACCGCCGGTGGTATTCATTTAATTATTTTAAAGGTATAAATAAATAAATATCATAAGTTTATGGTGTTGTAACGTACAAAAATTAGTTAAATTCTTTCTTGTTTTGATTTGAACTATTCAATAATTTGTGTCGAACCTATTTTTAATATTAGAAAATCTTCACTCTCCTATTTAATGGTCTGGTATTAAAAGTAGCTCATTTTCATTGGGGTTTATTATTAATGGGATATTTTTTAAAGGTATTGGGAATTATTTTTATGATAGCGTTTAACCCCTTCCTAAAAGGTTAAAATAGGTATTAAATTAAAAGGGATAATATACGCACATACTTTTTAAGATGACTCTTAGGGTAGAAACAGAAATACTACCAAAGCCTAAACGATCTGAAGCAGTAGCTGATCAGAAAACACCCAGAAAACCAGAACTGAGATCAACTGAAGAAACAGTGATTCAAATCCCGAAGAAAACCCAGCCACAGGCCAATAAGAAGATAGAGGATAATTTTAGTTCAGGAGGAAATAACATGTTTCTAATACTCCTTCAGAAAATAGAAGAAGGCAACAAAAAACTGCAAGAAAATATAATAGACATAGTGGGTGAAAGTATTAGGAATTCGAAAAGAAGCCTAATGGAATCTATAGACAGCAAAGTCACTAAAGTTATAACCGAGTTGAATAAAAAGAAAGGGGGGAAAGAAGAGGTCAGCCAAGAACACCCATTGGAAGAAAATCAAACAAGTGACTTTGAAAATGTTCAAGGTCAAGAGAATGAATGTCTTGAATCTGAACAGGAACCTAATGTGAGTGAAAGTGAGGAACCTGTATTAGCCGTACCCTCCTTAGCCGAAAATAGAAAAATTGAAGAAGAAGGAACTACCTTCGAGGGACAAGAAAACGTAACCTCTACAATAAATGACGAACCTGAAAATCTCAGAAAAAATATAAAAGAAATCATTGGAAATTTGAGATATGTAAGTAAAATTGAATTACTGGTTGTGTAAAAGCATATTTTTTCAGTATTTCCAGTAGTTAATGTATAAATTTGTGTATATTTGAGTTAAATCTCATCCTATATTGTTTATAAATAAATGTTTACTTTTCATTCTGAGATCAGATAGAGGAAGCCTATTGTAAAGGAATTGATGAATAATATCTAAAGAAAAAATCAAATAAACAAGTTTATTTAATTTTTTCTTTTCCCTAAGACTAGGAGAATGCTATGTATTGTAAAGACCGCCGGTGGTATTCATTTAATTATCTTAAAGGTATAAATAAATAAATATCATAAGTGGCCACATCTGGTGCTACCTGAGCGAGGTAACCTAATAGTCGACCCTGATGTCGAATAAATCCAGAAAGCTACAAAAAAACGATGCACATGGGCACTACCTCAAACCCTACATTATTTTCATAAAAACCGCCCCTCCCCCCAAAACCTAATTGTTGACCCTTATATCGGTTAAATCCGAAAATTTATAAAAATTCTATGGGGGGGACATTATCTCAAATCCGACATTATTTTCATAAAAACCGCCCCCCAAAACATGAAAATCGACCCTGATATCGATTAAATCTGGAAGCTACAAAAACTCTATGTGCATGGGCAGGGGGGAAGTGTACTCTCTAATCCAACAGTTTTTTTCATAATAAGTGACTCTCAAAACATAATATTCGACCTTAATCAAGATTTTTTTTCTTATCTATTTATTTAGAAAAATAAAAATCTGTCACTTGGACAATAATAATAGTGATATATAAACACATTCACACCATATATACAAAAAATATAAAATTAACAAAAGTAAAACAATAATCAAAAGCTATGTACAATAAAAGTAAAATAACATAAAGATAAGTAAATTAAAAAAACATTGATTAAAACACAGTCATACTTATATACAATATATACAATTAGACAGGGAACCCCAAGCCAGGGTTCTCCCTCCAACTATAGAAGGAAAAGCAGGACTCAAAGAGATCCCTGCGCTACTCTTTCAAACGTGTCACTGGTGCTAAAGCCAGTGGACTAGATTAAATCCGATAAGTTACAAACAGTCGATGAGGAGGGGTGAGAGGGAGAGGGTGCAATCTCAAATCCGACAGCATTTTCGTTAAAAGTGACCCCTAAAATATAATATTCTACCATGATATCGATTAAATCCGAAAATTTACAAAAAGTCGATACCCGGAGGCGCTATCTTAAATCCGTCAGTATTTTCATAAAAAGCGCTCCCGAGTCTAGCCCTTTCCCCCACGTGTGAAGGAAGCGAGATTCTAAGAGATCTCAGCGCTTCTGTCTCAGCCGCGTCGCCGGCATTACCAGTCTGGTGGAGACTGAGAGAGGGCACTAAAGCCAAAAACACTCATGACTTAAGTGGAGAAACTGGTCATTGCCAGAACTCCAGTGGCGTCTTTACAAAAGATCTCGAGGCTACTGCCGTTTCAACTTTCGAGGAGGATTGTAGGGATGACTGGAACTAGATAATTATTGTGCTAAGGGGTTAGGATGAAGGATTAGGTTCAGGTGCAAATTTGAGAATCGGGGTGGAATAACGTCAAGGACATAAGGGATGTAAATGTCGTGATGTAAGGTTTTGTTTGTAACATAATAAGGAGCATTGACTATTATACGGAGGACCTTAGACTGAAAGGATTGAATGCGTTTGATGTTCGAAAATTTAGTTGTCCAACACAGTTCAAGTCAGTAGGTCCAGATGGGTTTGACTATGGTCTTGTATATTAATAGTTTGTTTTCTATTGAGAGATTGGATTTTCTGTTAAATAGTCTGTATAGTTGGCCAAATTGACGGTTAAGTTCTTGTCTTTTAAGTCTGATATGTGGATTCCAAGTTAGTCTTTTGTCTAAAAGGAATCCAAGGTACCGAACCGTATCAGAGACGGGGAGAGGTACAGAGTTGAAAAGGATAGGTGGACAGGATTTACGTCGAAGTGTAAAGGTGACCTGCTTGCATTTGGATTCGTTGATTTTAATGCGCCAGTTACTGCACCACTGCTCAATTAGGGAGATGTGTCTTTGTAGGTTTAAGGATACTGTATCAGGATCTGAGTGGGATGACTGGATGGCGGTATCGTCAACGAATGTTGCTAGAAAGAAGGGTATCCGGATTGGTTGGAATGTCAGCGGTGAAGAAGATGAAGAGAACAGGGCCCAAGACACTGCATTGTGGAAAACCAGCCTCAACTGGATAATAATAGGAGAATTCAGTGCCGCAGCCGACTTGAAAGGAACGATTTGAGAGGTAGGATTTGAGGACTAGTAGCTAAAAGTCACCTGTTCATTTCCGCTAATAGCTAATTTAGCTGTAAAGTTAACTGCTATCACGGGCGGATCTACGGGGGGAGGGGCTTTCGGGCTGAAGCCCTTCCCAAAATGGTAAAATATAGCCATGTTTTATCGAAAAAAATATTAAAAAAGTATCTCTTAAAGTATTATTGTTTCTGTAATTACATTTAAAGGGGCTTTAGGAATCACTTAAACACTATTTCATACAGGTAGTTAGTTTCTTTCATCTTTTCCAAAGTAATTATCGTTATTTTTATGAAAAAAAAACGCTTTCGGGCTAAAGCCCCCCCCAAAAAAAATTAAATCCTGGATCCGCTAGTGACTGCTATAAATCGGTTAGAAGCTAAATTAGCATCATATTTAGCGCCGGTAATTTTAGCGGTTTAGCTGAACGTTAAAAATTAGTTCGCTAACGCCCAACTTGGTCATGATACTATACTTTAAAACAGCTAGTTTCAGTCTGGTCAAGTGTACTTGGAGTTATATTCAGTTTTTTTTTCAGGTATGAAATCAAACCTTATCCAGGCTTTGCATGAAGAAAGATGAAACTGTCTGAATTAATTTTTTTTTTTAAACTTATTGATTGAAAAATATTACAATCTGTCTTAAGGACATTTCTGATAGTGTTAAGAGGTCACATTGACACTCTATGTACAATAAATAAAATAAATTATACAGAAAAATAATATGTATACAATAAATAAGAATAAAATAACCTAAAAATAAATAAATAAAAAGAACAAATACATACCTATATACAATATTTACAATCTGGTGAGAGAACTCGAAACCAGACTTGTCCCTCCAACTGCGGAGGGAAAAGCATGACTCCATGAGATCCCTGCGCTTCTCTCTCAACCGGGGCTAAACCCAATAGAGATTGAGCAAGAGTGCTTTAGCCACATACACTCATGTCGTGAGTGGAGAATCTGGCCATTGCCAGAACTCCAATATTTACAAACTATAAAAGGTTGCGGGTCCACTGCCGTTTTAACCTTTTTGGAGGATTGCATGAAAATGAAAATGAAAATAGATTTTTATTATCCTGGTACTTTTGTCTCTTTAGGACAAATTATAGATACAGAGGAAATGCCTGTATGGCCATAAAATTAAATTAAATATTTACAATGTTCATTAAAATAAAAATATTGGAAGAAAAATAAAACAAAAACACTAAATACATACAGATATATACAATACAAACATGTGAAAATAAAATAACATAATTAAACAAAACCATTTCTGGGGAAACTTAAAAAGTTCTCTTATCTACTTTTCATGATCAATCGGGTTGGGAAAGAAGTAGGTGCTTAAAAAGGAGAGACTTAAATGAGGAAACTGGTTGCGCATGTCGGATATAGGGAGGGATGATATTCCAGATGGAGGCGGTTTGAATTATAAAGGATTTGTCAAACGCACCAATTCGGTGTAGAGGTGGATAGAGGTCAGAAGTACGGGATCTAGTGGGACGGGATTGAATGGAATATTTAAGTTGTAGGCTATGAAAAATATATGAAGGTCGCTGAGTTCTGATGCTTGTATAGAAGGTAGCAAGTAAGTACAGACGGCGGTTGGATGGATAGAGCCACTTCAACTTGGTGTAATACTGGGTTATATGCGTATCTCTTGAGATTGCGAAAACAAAACGTATTGCGCAGTTCATTAGGCGTTTAAGCTTGGCCTCGAATTCTCCCGAGAGTCCGCCCTACACCAGACAGCCATAGTCGAAGTGGGGAACACAAGGGAGGAAACCAGGAGTTGTCGGGATTTATATGGAAGGAGATAGCGGAGACGGTTAAGCTGTTTCAGAGTAGAGATAGTACGACGGGAAATTTGGGAGATGTGTGGTTTCCAGGAGAGAGTTTGATCAAAGGTAACACCAAGGTGTTTTACGGAAATATGGAATGAGATAGGTGAGTTGTTCAGGAAAAGATTGGGGAGTGTCGGTAAGGATTTGAGAAGTGAGGGAGTTCTGATCAGGATGGCTTTTGTCTTTTCGGAGTTTAGAGTGGTTCTATTGTGGTTTGCCATCCAACTTCCGTCTCCATCTTTCTGTAATTTTTGGATGGCGTCAGGGGATTCGGTCGGATTGAAGAAGAGGTAAATCTGGACGTCCTCTGCATACAGATCATATTGGCAGAGTAGGATAGAGGATGGAAGACCATTGATGTAGATGAAAAAAAGGGTGAGAGAAAAGGAGGAGTCTTGTGGGACACCTCTGGAGAAGGGTACAGACTCTGATGGGGGTTTATTGAGAACTACAACATACAGGAAGCGGCCGGTAAGGAAGAATTGGAACCAATTAAGGGTGCTAATTGAAAAGGAGATATTTTTAAGCTTTGTTAGGAGAATTTGGTGGTCTACTGAGTCAAAGGCTTTTGAGAAGTCAAGGAGAATAAGGATAGTGAGTTTCAGCTGGTCCATGGCTGTATGAATGTCTTGGGAAATTTTGATGAGGACAGATTGAGTGGATTAGTCAGGAGTCGGATAAATGGGTTTGAACTAGTCGCTCTAAAGGTTTGGAAAGGTTTGAGAGGAGAGACATTGGTCGGAAATCATTAAGAGTTGATGGATTGGAAGTCTTCTTCATATGGCGAACTAGTGCTGTTTTCCAGGAGCGTTTTGTAGTGAGTAATTGTAGATATGGTAGAGGATTCGAAGGATGGATGGTAGTGAGGCTTTCATCAGTCTGACTGGGATGTTATCAGGTCCATAATCATTCGTTTGCGATTTCTGAATGGAGTTGAGGAGGTCATCAGGATTCCGTAATGGGAAAAAAAAGAAGTGATCAGGATTAAAATTAAAAGAGAAACACATAATAGCCGGTATGGTAGCAGGAGGTGAGGATGAGAAGGAACCGGAGACAAAGTGAGCGTTAAGGTCAGCGGCAGTAAAGGAAATGAGCTAAGTTTGAGGTGTGTTACAAAACGTCAGATTTTTTATTATAGCCCATTTGGTCTTGGAGTTTGTTGTGTTGGATAAGGAAAGAAGGAAATAACGGGATGTGGCTCGGCGTGTAGCAGACTGGGTGCTGTTTAGAAGGTGCTTGAAGGCGATTTAGTCTTCCGGGAGTTGGGTACCTTCAAACCGCCGTCTTGCAGCATCTCTTCATCTCATGCACTCTCTCAGAGCGGGTGTCAGCCAAAGAGCAGGGGGATGTCTGATAGTTTTAGTTAGGAGAGGAGCATGGCAGTCGAGGATGGAATGAAGGTGGTTGGTAGGGATTTCTACCATGACGTCAATGGATTTTAAGGAATAAATAGAATCCCACTGGGCGGCGTCGAAATCCTGCTACAGGGGTTCATAGGTGAGGGAGTTGAGGTTTCGAAAGGATGTGGTTAGAGGAGAAAAAAATGGGACCGGGATGTTGTAGGAAATCTGGATAAGATCATGGGAAGACAGAAACGGAACCGGGTGCTGATACGCTGGGAAGAGTTTATCCATGGAATCCAAGATAAACATATCAAGCCGAGGATTGGGTATGATGGGTAAGGTTTTAAGGTACTATATAAAGGCTGAGGGATTGGATGAGGCTGTTCAGGTAGGAATGGTCAGAGGATGTTATCATCAAATTGGTATTGAAGTCTCCAGTGAGGATAATATTGGAGTAGGAAGGGATCAAGTTGTTAAGGGAGGTCTCAAATAAATCATCAAAGGGAATTCTGGGAGGGCGGTAAATGACTGCAAAGAGAAGGGGTGATGATGGGGTTAGGATTTCAGTAAAAAGATATTCTAGGTGTGGAGAATCGGTATGGGAAGAGCAATGAAGGATTTTGAATTTAAGGCTATCATGAACAAAGAGACCTACACCACCTGTACGATCCACTCTGTCATGACGAAGGATGGTATAATTGGGTAAAGTAATTTGGGAAAACGGAATAGAGAGCTTTAACCAGGTTTCAGAAACTGCGATTAGATGGTAGAAGTTGTGGAGGAAAAAATCATAAAATTCATCAAAAAAAGCTACGAGTGAATGAGCGTTGACGTGGCAGGTTAAAAGGATGTTAATCATGGGAGAAGGAGGGTTGGCTTGGTTAACAGACTAGAAGGACTTGGGGTAGGAATATTTCTATGGTGGTTGGAGCTAGTATGAACCCAGAGAGCATAATTGTTGGTGACACCTCTATTAAGAAGAACCATGACTATAATAATAAATGGAGCTAAACAAGAAATAATGAATACTGATTTTCTAGTTGAGAAGTAGAAAAAATACAATTTATTAAACGATAGGTTTACCTCTATAGCAAAAAAAACAATATTTACGTGGATTAAAATGTCTAAAAGAATAAAACTTACACTGTTCTTATTAACATAAATAAAATAACTATCAAAATATATTAAATTAAAACCAGTATTATAGGGATGGATGGTGAGTGAATAAATTAAAATAATTTTATTATTCTGGGACTAGTGTCCCTTTAGAACAAGTTACAAATACAGAATATACATTAATATTTTGGTGTGTCCATAAAATACAGTTTAGTATTTACAGGTTGATTAGGAATACAATAAAGTTATAAACAATAAAAAGATATAAAGACTTGTAAATATAAAATATACAGATAAAGTAATTAAGTAAACGAAATATCGATGAATCGCAAAGTAATCAGAGTATCTGGGCGTACTTTGAGGTTTTTATAGCTTAGGTTTTTAAGTGCATTTCGTGATCAATCGCATTGGAAATGGAGTAGGTGTTGGAAGACGAGAGATTTGAAAGAGGATATTGATATTGCGTGTCGAATATCTGAAGGTATAGAGTTCCAGAGGGAGACAACTTGTATTAAAAAGGATTTATCAAACGCAGCAGTTCGGTGAGGAGGAGGATAGAGATCGGACGCACGGGATCTGGTGGGACGGGATTAAAAGGAGCGTTTGAATTATAGGATCTGTAGAATTTAGGCAGGTCGCCGTGTTCTAATAGCTTGGTATAGGAAGGTAGCAAGGAAATATTGATGGCGGTAGGACGGATAAAGACACTTCTACTTAGTGTAGAACTGGGTAATATGCGTATCCCTTGAGATCCCGAAGATAAAGCGGATTGAGCAATTCATTAAACGTTTAAGTTTAGCTTCGAGTTCTCTCGAGAGTCCACCGTACACCACGCAGCCATAGTCGAAGTGGAGGAAAACAAGAGAGGAGACCAGGAGTTGACAGGTTTTGAATGGAATAAAATAACGTAGATGGTTAAACTGTTTTAGGGTGGATATAGTACGACGGGAAATTTGGGAGATGTGTGGTTTCCAGGAGAGGCTTTGATCGAGGGTAACGCCTAGGTATGGAAGGAGATAGGTGAATTGTTCAGAACAAGATTAGGAGGTGCTGAAATGGATTTGAGGACTGAGGGGGATCCGATCAGGATGGCGTTTGTCTTCTCCGTATGTAATATTACATTAATTATTTAATGTCAGCTTATTAAGATTTGCCCATGCCCGTATTCTATTGATGTATTGTTGCAGTTTCATGATGGCATTAGAGGAATTTGTCGGGTAGAAGGAAAAATAAATTTGGACGTCATCGGCGGCGTATAGGTGATATTGACAGTGTATGATTTTTTTATTTTGTTTTTTCTCAAAATGGTGTAATTTTTACTTGTTTTTGTTGCCAGATGTAGTTTTTTTTTTTTTTGTTCATATATGTTATTCATAAGGAACCTTGTCATAGAATAAAGTTTACTTTCTATCTATTTATCTATCTATGATAGAGGAAAGGAGGTCATTGATGTAGATTGAAAAGAGGGTGGGGAATAACGAGGAACCCTGTGGGACGTCTCAGGACAGAGGTAGAGACATTGATTGAGGGTTATGGTGCTGGATAGGGATTGTGCAAAGGGATTTGGATGATGGGCAAGGTTCTGGTGAAATTTGGAGAATTTTGCTGGGATAATGTCTAGGACAAATGGGATATTAAGGTCATGGTTGTAGGGTTTTGTTGGTTACATAGAAAGGAGCATCGACTATTGTTCGAAGGGCTTTGGATTGGAAGGATTGGATGCGTTTGATGTTAGAAAATTTTGCTGTTCTCCACAGTTCAAGTCCGTAAGTCCAAGTAGGTTTCATTATTGTCTTGCAGATTAGAAGTATTTTATTTTCAATAGGGAGTTTAGATTTTCTATTTAGTAGTATGTATAGTTGGCCGTATCGGCGGTTATGTTCCAGTCTTTTAAGTCTAGTATGAGGGTTCCACGTTAGTCGTCTGTCTAAGAGAAAGCCAAGGTACCTGACTGTGTCTGAGAAAGGAACCTGGATGGAATTAAAGTGCACTGGTGGAAAGGAACTGCTTCGGAGAGAGAAGGTGATGTGTTGGCATTTGGATTCGTTAACTTTAATACGCCATTTATTACACCAGTGCTCAATCAGGGAGAGGTGTCTTTGAAGGTTTAAGGATGCTATATCAGGATCTGATTCGGATGATAGAATGGCAGTTTGATCAGGAAAAGTTGCCAAAAAGGTATCGGGATGGACAGGGATATCGACGGTAAAGAGGATGTAGAGGACCGCACCCAATATATTACCTCGAGGAACAGCAGCCTCAATTGGAGAGCTATTTGAAAATTCAGTGCCGCAGCGAACTCGGAAGGTTCGATCTGAGAGTTAGGAACGGAGGACGATGTATAAGGACTGAGGAAGATGGGTTTTAATTTTAAAAAGAAGCCCGGCGTGCCATACCCGGTCAAAAGCTTCAGCTATGTCCAGAAATGCACCCGAACAATATTGCTTGCTTTTCAGGGCTGCGGAAATATGGTAGACCACTCGAAGTCCTTGTTGGACTGTGGAGTGTTGGGAACGGCATCCGAACTGGTGTGAAGGAAGATTTTGAGATTCTATAAAGGGTATGATTCTTTTCAGGAGGTTCTTTTCAAGAATTTTTGAAACGATTGGAAGTACGCTAATGGGTCTGTAGGAAGTTAAGCTGTTGGGAGGTTTGTCTGATATTGGGAATATGATGGTAGTGGAATGTTTCCATAAAAGAGGAAAGTGGGTGGTTCGTAGGATGCTATTGTATATGTAAGTAAGGACTATGACAGCTTTAGGATGGAGTCTAAGGATCTGAGAAGTAAGGAGGTCGTATCCAGGTGATTTGTGGGTAGGTAGTTTTTGTAAGTGGTATTTGACATCAGAAGTATTAACTGTTTTAGGCGGTAAGAAGAGTGGAATGGGTGAATTAAGGAATTTCTGTATTGCTGACGTGTGGGTGGGGTTGGATTTCGGATGAGAGGCGAATATAAGGGAAAGGTGTTTGGCGAATTCCTCGGCTGTATCTTCGTCAGACGCTGCCCAACAGCCATCACCTCGACTGAACGGATGTGATATATGGTGTGGTTTTTTATTTTTTATTTATTTATTGAATAATAATACAATCAGCCACTGCTGGAGGGCTATAAGCATTAGGACTAAAAGTTCTCATTCATGCAATACATACAAATAATAAAGAAATAAATATAAATATAAGAAGTAAATAAATAATACTGATGAAGTAGAAAAAAAAAAAGAAATAAAATAAAATAAAAACTTCTAAACACAATCATAACTATATACAATATATACATTCGCCCAAGAATCTCCGAGCCAGGCTTTTTCCCCCACACGTGGAAGGCAAATCAAGACTCCGGGAGATCCGTGTGCCACTTTTTCAGCCGCATCACTAGTATTAGAAGCCAGTGGAGACTGAAAGAGGGCACTAGAGCCACACACGCTCAGGAATTGAGTGGAGAAGCTGGCCATTACCAGTACTCCAAAGGCATATTTACAAAAGATCTCGAGGTCACTACCGTTTCAACCTTCGAGGGGGATGGTATGGTACCTCGGAGCTAGATAAAGGGGATTGGGATGATGAAAGAGGTTCGTGTGAAAGTTGGAGAATCTGGATGGGATGATGTCATGGACATATGGTGTGTTAAGGTCATGGTGTAGGGTCTTGTTCGTGACATAATATGGAGCATTGACTATTGTTCGAAGGACTTTGGACTGGAAGGATTGGATGAGTTTGATATTCGATGATTTAGTTGTCCCCCACAGTTCCAGTCCGTAGGTTTCAGTATGGTCTTGTAGATTAATAATTTGTTTTCTGTTGAGAGATGAGATGTTCTGTTTAGTAGTCTATGTAACTGACCAAATTGTCGGTTGAGCTCTTGTAGTCTAGTACGTGGGTTCCAAGTCTTTTTTCCAGATGGAAGCCAAGGTATCGGACTGTGTCTGAGTAGGGAAGAGGAATTGAATTAAAAATGATTGGCGGACAGGATCTGCGTCGAAGAATGAATGTTACATGTTTGCATTTTGATTCATTAATTTTGATGCGCCAATTGTTGCACCACTGCTCAATGAAGGAGAGGTGTTTTTGCAGGTTCCGGGACGCTATTAGAGGATCCGAGTGGGAGGATAGGATGGCAGTATCATAAGCAAATGTTGCTAGGAAGGTATCAGGACTTGAAGGGATGTCAGCGGGGAAAAGGATGTAGAGAACTGGGCCCAAGACACTGCCTTGTGGAACACCAGCCTCAATGGATAATGTTTGGGGAGTTCAGTGCCGCAGCGGACTTGAAAGAAGCGATTTGAAAGGCAGGATTTGAGGACTAGTTACAAGGGTTGAGGTAAACGGGTTTTGAGCTTGAAGAGCAAGCCATCGTGCCACACCCTGTCGAAAGCTTGAGTTACGTCCAGAAAGGCACCAGTGCAATATTCCTTGTTTTTAAGTGCAGAGGATATATGGTCCACAACGCGAAGGCCTTGTTGAACAGTGGAATGTCTTGTGCGAAATCCAAACTGATGGGAAGGGTTATTGTGGGATTCGACAATGGGTAGGATGCGTTTGAAAAGGATTTTCTCGAAGATTTTGGAAAGGATCGGAAGTAATCGTATCGGTCTATAGCATGATATATAATTAACAGGTTTACCTCGTTTAGGAAAGAGGATAATTATGGAGTGTTTCCACACCAGAGGAAAGTGGGTTGTACGGAGGATACAGTTGAATAGGTATGTAAGGAATATAATTGCTTTTTTAGGAAGTTGTCTGAGGATATGGGAAGTGAGGAGATCGTGTCCTGGAGATTTGAGAGGTTTTAGGTTCTTTAAAAGGAATTTTACCTCAGAGGGGTTAACAGGCTTTGGAGGTAGAGAGAGAGGAATAGGTGAAGAGAGGAATTCTTCAACTTCAGCAGTGTGGGTGGGATGGAGTTCGGGATGAGGGGTGAATGTGTAGGATAGATGTTTAGCAAACTCTTCTGCTCTATTCGCATCTGACGAAGCCCAGGAACCATTATCACGGCGGAGGGGGTGGGAAATGGATTGGAATTTAAGGATTTTTTTAGTTACATTCCAGAGGGATTTATCACTTGCAGATAGTGAGGAAAGATAGGAATTACAGGATTGGGATCTAAACCTAGCCAGTTTTTGTTTTACCTGCTTGGAATAATAGTTATATGATTTCCGATCATCAGGATGCCTGGTTCTTTGCCAGATTTGCTAGAGCATCGTTTTCTATTAATAAGGGCCAGTAGGTCTTGGGGTAGAGGATTTATTTTACGGTATTTTTTAGAAGGATCCCGTGAAGATGAAGTCCAAACTGCTTGTTGGATCAAGGTAGTCATGGAATATACTGCTTCATCTAGGTCTGCAGGTGTTTTTAAGGAAACTCTGAGGTCAATATTATCATCCAGTATTTGACGGAACAGGTTCCAATTAACTGGGCCTCTGATAAATGAAGGTGGAGGTGATTTGGGAATTCGTGATGTGGAGACCGTTAGGATTAGGGGACTATGGTCTGAGGAAAGATCATCAAGTCTTGAAATGCAATAATTAATTGACCCTAGACCTTTGTGGATGAAAAAATCTCGGAGATCGGTATTGCGGTTAGGATCTGTTGGCCAGTATGTGGGAGAATTGGGTGAGAGGATGGGATTAAGTGCAGACAGCAATGTTCGTCCTCGGAAATTTGTGGTTATGGCTCCCCATTGCTGGTGTTTAGCATTTAAGTCTGCACCTAGAAGGAAGTGGTGTACTAAGGAGTTAAGGAGGGATGTTAATTGGGATTCTGAGATGGTTATTTTAGGCGGGAATTATGCTGCGACTACTGCTATTGGGTAAAGGGAAGTTTGAATTATCACGGTAGTGGATTGTAGGAAATTATGGGTTAACAAAGGGAATAGATGATGGGAAAGGGATTGATGGATAATCATGGCAGCGCCAGCATGTGCTGTTCCATCAGGATGGCCGGTTCGATAGATATGATAGTTTTGGATGTTAAGTGGTCGTTTGTTGGTAAGTCGAGTTTCAGTGATTAATGCTATATCAATGTTTTTGTCCTGTAATAAGATTGTTGGTTCGTTGATGTGATTTCGAATACCATTCACATTCAAAAGGAGAACGGAGAGGGATTTGATTGGGGACATTTAAGGATTTCTCGGCAGTGGGATGAGGTTGGATACAACATTGTTGGTTGAAATGTGAATACTCGAGGTTGAGGTTCCTGTGGCAGGGCCTGAGTTGGTGTAGGTGCAGTGTCTCCTTTGGACATCTAAGCATAGGACACTCTTGTATTTACAGTTCTAGAGGGTTGTCTTGGTGGCCAGGATGGTCGTTCTTCTCTTGGAGCTGCATAAATTCTTGCTTTCAATTCCTTATATGTTTGGCAACCTTTGTAGTTCGCTGGGTGCCCTAAATGGCAAAAAGCGTATACTGCTGGTGTTCTTCTGGACTTCTGGCTGTCCTCTGTTTTATGTTGATAACCGCACCTGACACATCCAGGAACGTGGTGGCAATAGCGTTTCATATGACTATAAGCCTGACAGTTATGGCATTGTACAGTGTCGCGCTTAGTGTAGGGCTTTTCTACAACAACGCTAGTGTAATAAAGGCGTGTAACCTTGTAGATGTCTTCGACCTGGGGCGTTCGGTCAAGGTCAACGAAAAATAGTGGGAGCGGTATTTTATTTTTTGTGCCAGGCTGTTTTCTATCTTCCTTGAATATTTTCACTATTTGGCGAACACGGAACCCACCTCAGTTAGTTCATCTTTAATGGCATCCAGCTGTGTTGATGAGTGTAATCTCCTGATCACCACCCTGAGCGCTCTCTCTTGGCGCAGATGATATGTATAATCCGCCTTAGTGTCAGATAAATACTTGACAATTTTTCTGTACGTATCTGGGGTGTCAGGCATTAATTTCGTGTCATTAGTGCGGCTTTGGCATGAGTATTTACCTGAGCCCACTATATTATTTAATTGTAGACACATTAATTGAATTTTTTTTATATTTCTAACGAATATTGGTGGAGGTTTAGGTTCACTAGGAATGAGTACTGCTTCCATTTGTTCATTCTGTGTGTTTGACAGCACTTGAAATGGATTAGCTGTAAAAAAGGGCGATTCTCCTAACGTACCTTGTATTGGTATAGCTTGTGTTGACATATTTTGTGTTGATGTGCCAGGTTGATTTTCGTCTTCGTCTACTGAGCTCTCTGGTGTAGCTGGCGGGGTATTTTTTTTTAGAGCGTCTAGCCCTTTTCTTGTTAGGTGAACTCTTTGTGGCATAGAGACTCCTATATCTTAAAGTTGGATTGTTACCATGTAAAAATAGCGCATCTCATATTAATTTAATAAGGAATAAATGTAATAATTGCAAAAAATGTCCTTTATCAATTACGTATCGATTACGCTAGTTTGTAGTCTCGGTAACATAGACCTGCTTCCGCCGAAGGGCAGCAGCCCACTAGTCGGATTAGCGAATGTATATGGCCGGCTTGTTATCTATCACTAACCTCAGTTCTATTCATACTGTTCAAAATGCCGTTATAAATAAGTAATTACTCATCTTATTTTTGTCCAGTTTCAACTTAATTGTTAACTTAACAGCTTACACTACTTTTTCACATATAACATGAATTATTTCACTGGTAATAAAGTCACATTATAAGAGACGAAATAAAGAGTGTATGTGTAAGGTTAACGCATGCGCAGAACTCCCCCAGAAATCCCAGAGATGGGGTTTAGGATTTGTTTAGTGATCTTCCATAGGGAATTGTCATGAGAAGAGGTGAAGTAAGGTAGGAGTTGAAGGATTGGGATCTGGAGGTGGCTAATTCTAGCTTTAATTTTTTGCAAAAATAATTACAGGATTGACGATCGGTGGAGTGTCTATTACGTTGCCATAATAATCTGGCAAGGCGTTTGGTATGAATTAGGTCTATGAGGTGTTGAGGTAACTTATTTTTCTTGGAAGCTCTTGAGGAGTGGTTTGGAGAGGAAGCAGGCCAGATTGCATGTTGGATAGTGATGGTAAAAAGGTGTACGGCATTGTCAAGGTCATCTTGGGTTTTCAGGGTTATTCTGAGGTCAATTTTATCGGAAAAGATTTGGTAAAAGAGTTTCCATTTAACTGGGTTCTGAAGAAGGACACTGGAGAAGACTTATGAATAGGAGCTAGAGATAATTGGAGTAATAATGAACTATGATCTGAGGATAGTTCATCATAGAATGATTGAGGGGACCTAAGCCACTGTGGATGAAAAAATCAAGAATATTGGGATCCCAGTTATTATCTGTGGGCCAGTAGGTAGGTGAGTTAGGAGGAAGGATACTGAAACGTTGGGAATTGAGTGCAGATAACAATGCTCTGCCACAAGAATTCGTGGGTCTAGACCCCCATTGAAGATGTTTGGGTTTTAAATCTCCATACAGGATGAAGTGATGTCCTAAGTAATTGATAAGAGAACTGAACTGGATATTAGATATGGATATGTTAGGAGGACAATGTTCTGATGCTATGGTGACAGGAAAGGAGAAGGTTTTGATTACGATAACGGTGGATTGTAAGAAATCTCGTGTCGGTAATGATAGCTGGTAATGAGAAAGAGAGTGGTGTAAAATAACAGCAGAACTGGCATGTGGTTTATCATCAGGATGGTCAGTACGGTATGTTATGTATTGAGGTATTTTTAAATGTTGTTTTCTGGTCAGTCATGTTTCCGTAATTAGTGCTACGTCGATGTTTTTGTGCAGTAATAAAGCTGTTAGTTCGTCAATGTGATTTCTAACACCATTCTAATTCCAAAGAAGAATGGATATGGGTTTTGGGATGTGAGTCATTAAGGATTTTTTAAACGAGGGATGAAGTGACGTATGAGATTTGTTAGGAGTGATATGAGTGGAGTAACTAAGTATTTGAAATCGGTGAGGAAAAATTCCAACAAACTGGTGAGATCTGTTGCATTTGAAGAGGGAGGGATATGATGAATTTGTCGTTGATGGTTAGGTATATTCGGATCAATAAGATTTTGAGGTTGGCGTTGAGGTTGTTGTTGCAGCAGGGCTTGGCATTTATCGGTTTAGTTCTTACCTCTAAGTAGCTGGAAAAATGATACACTATTGTTTACTATTCTAGAAGGCTTTTTTTCTCTTCTTGGTCTTGTTTCTTCATCTTGAATCTTTCTGATGTCTTCTGATGTCTGGATTTGACATTCTTGTAAATTTGGCATAGTGCATACACTGCAAGATCATGTATAAATTTGGTGCACCCCACAGATTTGTGCTGTCCACCGCATTTTGCACAACGCGGCAGATGGTGACAATAAGTCTTTGTGTGGCCATACGCCTGACAATTGTGGCACTGCACTATTTCTTTCTTGGGGCATGGCTTCTCTATCTTCAAGATTGTGTAGTACAATCTCTTGATATCATGTATTTTCTCAATACCAGGTGATGGCTCTAGATCCACGAAAAATAAAGGAAGTGGAACTTTATTTCTTACTCCAGACTGCTTCTTAATCTCCTTCAGAACGTTGGTTATCTTACTTAATTTGAAACTAAGCACCGCTAGTTCTTCTTTTATTATTAACTTCTTTTGTCCTTTTATTCGTAACGATCTCTCCTGCCTAAGCTGGTAAGTATGAAAATTCGCATTCGTTTCTGAGAGGTACTTCACTATTATTCGGTAAGTTTCAGCAGTATCTGGTGTTATTTTTGTATCGTTGGTCATGTTAAGGCATGAATAACTGCCAGAGCAGATTTGATTTAGTTGGGTGCTGAACAACTGGAAATTTTTGATATTTTTCACAAATATCGGAGTGGGCCTTGGTTCTGTGGGTATTTTGAAGCACTTGGTAGGGGTTTGAGATAAAGGAATTCTTTGATCATTTCTTGCGAAGAAGTTCATGGTTGTGGCTGAGGTTCTGGTTCTGAAGTGTTCACTTTGGTTGTTGGAGATGTTTCTCGTAGGCAGCGACGAGTTCTTTGTTTGGCTAGTGAACTAACTCCGTTCGACCGAGTCCTCTTGGGCAACTTACTGGACATCACTTGGTGACTATACCGCATACCATAAGAGAAGAAAGAAAGAAAAAAAATTATAAAAAAGTAAAAAATAATTTTATCATTTCAGTTATTAAATTTTGTATCGTATAATTAAGATAATGAGTAATGTACTTGTAAAATCGAAACTTGAAAAAAAAAATTCTAGAACAGAAACAATATTCATATCGCTACTGTTATTGCAAAAAGTAGTATGGAACAATTTTTCATGTTTATTTTATTTTTACTAAAATTAGGTGACATTTTGTAATCTGCAACTGCATTAAGTTGTCTGCTACTATGGAAGATAAGGAAAATAAAAGAAGGAAATTAAAATATGAAATTATACTAATAAATCATAAATAAATACTCAATTTTTATGCTGTTCTGTACAAAAATCAACAGCCTTTCACACTAACTGTAGCGATATGAATTTTTTGTGGAATAAATTTTAGTAAATATTTTACATTATTTTGATTGTTGCTGAGGTTTTTTTTATAGCCATATAGTTTTAGTATTATTTAAAATAATTTACATTATATTAAATTAATTATTCTTTTACATGATTTTTTTTTTTATTAAACGCCTTTGCCGTTGGATATTAGGCCATTCGGCTCCTGACAGCCTAATACAATTCCACCATGATTCCTTTGTTTGAATTTGTGTCGATCCCATCAGAATTACTGTGGACATCTGTCAGCGAAGACATGAATAAATTACATGTAATATTTTAATTTAAAAATAATTACAGTGACAATTGCTTTAAAAACGAAAACATCTTATTATACTGATGATATAAGGTACATATATATATATATATATATATATATATATATTATATATATATATATATATATATATATATATATATATATATATATATGAAGGACTTTTTAGTGCGTAGTGCAAGCTCTAGTTTGAGAGGAAAAACTATTACCCGTTCTATATAGTTCATAACTTATACCATAAAACTCATACTTCATATTTTTAAGAAGAAATATTTAATAATTATATATTTCTTGTATTTTAGTTTTTGTGATTGATGTATAAAATTAACCTGGATCTTACCACAATTTTGTTGTTTAATATTATATTGTGATTTAATTGGATTTGTTTTCCAATTTTTCTTTCAATAATGAATGTCTGTTGACAGTTTTATTGTTTGTTTTGTCTTGCTACATTTGTCAACGATAATACACTACTTAGAACTCCCAAAAACCCCGTAACTGCATACTATGTCATCCGGAACTATTTGGATGATATTTATAACTTAAGATGAAAGGTAAAAATGACAACCCACAAGTCTATTCATTACCTTTATACTATATCATGCCCAAAGGTATACTATAACAACATTCCTATTCCCATATCTGAATAAGTCCGATATTTGGGACTTTACTTGGAGAACCCATTCTACAGTGAACAGATGATATGGATTATTGTCCAGGTTACGTTTATGGACTTGTTAGATAGAGCTGTCGAGTAGAACTTCAAATATACTCAAAATTCAGGCATTTCAATAAAAAGTTTTTAGAAAAATATAGATGCAGGTTTTCTGAAAAAAAAGTGGCTTGCTACACGAAGGATTAAAAATTAAAGAATTTCTTTTATAAAGATGAATTTTTTTATAGTAAGTAATCGCTACTCTTTGATCATGTTTTCGATACAGCATTGCAGTTCAAAACTATGACGGAAGTTTTGCGAAGAAAGGATCACACAATATTGATTATTGTAGGACAGCTGTTCCCCAAGCTGTGTCCAAAGACAGCTCTTGCAGGAGATGGATCTGGACTGTAGCTCTGTCCCATTTATAACTGCCACATTTATTTCAGCACTAAAATAGAAATCTTCTGAGGAACCTTACGGCACGTATTATATTAGAGCAGAGTATTTCAAACATGGAGAATTCATTTTGGGCTCGTTTCTATGCTTTCTAGACCGCCCTTTTGTTGTTTAGGTATCAGTAGATTTCTATTCCTATATTAGTTAAAAACAACTATTTAAGTTACATATAATTATAAATATTATTTTAAAAGACTAATAATTCAAAATTTCAGTCTATTGTTTTCACATTTCCAGAGAAAACACCTAAAACTTTATTGAATAAATTTTTGTTTGTTTTTTCCTAACAGAAATATAATGTTTTTTTTTCTTTTAAATTTAGAAAAATAGAGTGCTACCAATGGATGGTTTCTCAAAAAGCGTGTTTCATGAGATTATATTCCTCTGTACACATTTACTTGATGTATTCATACTAATACAGCTGTAAAAAAAAAAAAAAAAAAAAAAAAAATTAGAAAAGAAGGTTCTTATCTATAGCAACTATACGTAAAATATTTTACTATCCATCAATAAGTCATATCAAAAGGTACAACAGCAGCTGAAGATTTGT
>OV725078.1:104552564-104648488 GCA_928085145.1 Nezara viridula | reverse complement strand
AAGAAAGTGCCATAGGTAGCAAAGAATTAACATTAGGCCGCCCATGTAGATTATCCTCGGTCCTGATGGCGACTGCACACGAGAGCTCTTCTTCCCGCTCCCTTTGTAGGGTCCCAAACAACGCGAAGTCAATGTCTTCTACGCGGAATCATCGCTCTTCAAGACGTAGATGCCGTTCCTAGGACTGTCTATCTACGAACTGAGCCCCCTATCTATTTTTCATTTTTATATGTGTTATTCCACCATATAGCTCTTTTATTAATATGTTGTTAATTATTTTATTGGAAGAAGGCAGTGGATTAGCTGATGCGAAGGTTGTCTCCTCAACTCCTCTCTCAGTTTTAGCCTATTTTATAGTGGAATCTCTCTGATTATTCACGTAATACAGTTAAAGTGTACATCAGAGCAGTTGATATTTACTGTTGACATCTTTTTTTTTTGTTATTTAAAAAAAAAAAATTATTTTTTTCTTTTTTTTTCTTTTATGATATGCGGTATGATCAGCAAGTGATGGCCAGTAAGGTGCCCAAGAGGACTCGGTCAGACGGCGTTAGTACACCACGTGGATCACTAGCCAAACAAAGGACTCATCGCTGCCTACGAGAAATACCTCCAGTGACCAAAATGAACACTTCAGAACCAGAACCTCAGCCCCAACCAGGTACGGCTTCACAAGAAATGATTGAAGAATCGCCTTTCTTTACTCTAAACCCCTACCAAGTGCTTCAAAATGACTGAGAAGTAATGTAGTCTGCAGCAATACCCAGAGAACCAAAGCCTCCTCCGATATTTGTGAAAAATATCAAAAAATTCCAGATGTTCTGCACCCAACTGAATAAAATCTGCTCTGGCAGTTATTCATGCCTTAACAGGACCAATGACACCAAAATAACACCTGATTCTGCTAAAGTCTACCGAAAAATAGTGAAGTACTTATCAGAAACAAATGTGAATTTTCACAATTACCAGCTGAGTCAGGAAAGAGCTTTACGAGTAGTGATAAGAAATTTACACTCCTCAACCCCAGTGAAGTTATTAAAGGAGAACTAACGACGCTTTGTTTCAATGTACGCCAGATGACAAACGTTTTTAAAGAGGACAGAGAGCAGCCAGGATTACGAAATAGGATCCCACTACCATTTTTTTCGTGGACTTGGAGCCATCACCAGGTATCGAAAAAATATATGATATCACAAGAATATACTACACTATGGTAAAATTTGAGAAGCCATACCCCATGAGAGACATCGTGCAGTGCCATAATTGTCAGACCTTTGGCCACACGAAGACATATTGCCACCATCTGCCGCGTTGCGTGAAATGCGGTGAACAGCACAAATCTGTAGAGTGCACGAAATCTATACAAGATCCAGCAGTATGTGCCCTATGCTTGGAGGGATACACGGCCAACTACAAAGGCTGCCAAATTTACAAGAATCTCATAACCAGACACCAGAAAAACAGGTTCCAAGATGAAGCACTATGAACAAGAAGAGAGAGAGAGCCTTCTAGAATTGTAAACAATGATGTATCATTCTCCCAACTACTTAGAGGTAAGACTTCAACCGATAAATGTCAAGCCCTTCCACAACAACAACCTCAACCCTAACCTCAAAATCCTCTCCATCCTAATATACCTAACCATCAACAACAAATTCCTCATATTCCTCCTCCTTCAAATGCAACAGATCTCACAAGTTTGTTAGCATCTTTCCTCACCGATTTCAAATCCCTTGTTACTCCACTCATATCACTCCTCACGAATCTCGTATCTCACCTCATCCCTCCTTTAAAAAATCCTTAAATGACTCACATCCCTAAACCCATATCCATTCTCCTTTGGAATGCGAATGGTGTTAGAAATCATACAGACGAACTATCTACTTTACTACTTGACAAGAACATTGATGTGGCACTAATTACTGAAACTCGACTAACCACTAAACAGCACTTCAATATACCACAATACCTGACATATCGTACTGACCACCCTGACGGAAAAGCACATGCCGGTACTGCTGTAATTGTACACCAATCCCTCTCCCATCACGTACTCCCATTACCTATACATGATTTCCTACAGTCCACCGCTATCGTGATAAAAACCTTCTCCTTTCCGGTTACTCTTGCATCAGCGTATTGCCCTCCTAACCGATCCATATCCAATGCCCAATTCAGTTCTCTCCTCGACTCCTTAGGACATCACTTCATCTTGGTTGCAGACCTAAATGCCAAGCACCAACAATGGGGTTCCAGAACCACGAATTCTCGTGGCCGAACCCTGTTGTCTGCACTCAATTCCCAACATTTTCACCTCCTTTCCCCCAACTCTCCTACCTACTGGCCCACAGATCCCAACCGTAATCCTGATCTTCTTGATTTCTTTATCCACAGTGGCTTAAATCCCCTAAATTGTTCCATTACACGTCTAAATGTAGTTTCCTCTGACCATAGTCCTCTAATCCTTAATGTTTCACTTGAACCCGTTCCCAAACCTTCTCCACCGTCATTCATTAGGGGCCCAGCAAACTGGGACCTTTTCCGCCAAATCATCCCCGATAAAATTGATCTCAACATATCCCTCAAAACTCCCGATGGCCTTGATAGTGCCGTAAATTCCTTTACTACCACAATCCAACAAGGCGCCTGGACTGCCTCATTCCCAAAGGATTCCTCCAGAATTCCTAAAAAGACCATTCTACCCCAACATCTGCTTGACCTAATCCACACCAAAACTGGAATTAGCCACTGGTAAACTGGAAGTGCTCTCGATCAATCTCCGCTGGCTTTAGTACCAGTGACGCAGTTGGGAGAGTTCTCCTGGAGTTCCCTCGCCTGATTGTATATAGGTATGCATGTGTTTTTGTTTTTTTTTTTTGCTTAGTTTTAATTTTCTTATTTTTTAGGTTATTTAATTTTATTATCTATTGTATATACTTTTGATTATTATTTTGTTTCTATTTATTTTATTTTTTTGTACATATAGTGTGAATGTCATCCTACCTCACTATAACCAATGTCCAAGAGACAGATTGTTATAATACTCAATAAAAAAAAAAAATAAATAAAAATTAGATTGAAAGTTAGATGAACCGCCGGATTCTGTATTGGAAATATAACACGATACGACGAAAACTAAACCCTTATAACCACCTTTCATTGGGGCTCCAATAATACAATGGGCTGCGGGTAGTACAAGCATTTTTACTTGTGGGATAAAAAGGGTTGAATAATTATAAATTATAACTGTCCCTAATAACACAGCGATCTCAAGTGCCGTCGACAACTGAATGTCTTAGTTGCACTTACATGTAAGATTGGATCTTCTAATGCACCTAAAGTAGAACATACTATAGATGAATCCATTTAAATAAAATGCGATTTAAATTTGAAAGTAAGCTATGAACCGTCGGGTTCTGTATTGGAAATATTACACGAGACAATGAAAACTAAACCCATATAACCAGCTGTCATTGGGACTCCAATAAGACAATGGGCTACGGGCAGTACAAGCGTATTCTACATGTTTGATAAGAAGGGTTGGATATTTATAATTTACAACTGTCCCTAATAACACAGCGATCTTAAGTGCTGTCGACAACTGATGGTCTTAATTGAACTTACATGTAAGATTTTATCTTTTAATGCACCTAAAGTAAAACTGAGAATAGATAAATCCATTTAAATAAAATGCGATTTAAATTTGGAACTTAGACATGAACAGTCGGGTTCTGTATTGGAAATATTACACGAGACGACGAAAACTAAACCCATGTAACCAACTGCCATTGGGGCTCCAATAAAACCTTAGGCTGCTGGCAGTACAAGCGTATTCAGCATGTGGGATAAAAACGGTTGAATATTTATAATTTATAACTGTCCCTGATAACACAGTGGTCTCAAGTGCTATCGACAACTGATGGTCTTAGTTACACATTTATGTTTCGTACATAAACTCTGTGTATTCGTACATTGTTCTGAACTCGGGAAACCGGAGGATCGTTAACTACAACTAGTTGTGCACTTTAACTAGCCCCTGCGTCAATGCCTGCTTTCGTTACCGACAAATCCGAAATTGCCTATACTTTATTAAAACCATTTCTTGTTCAATTTTTTTTCAGATACTGCTCAAATCCAGTCTTCCGCAAGATTTCTTTCTTTCTATTTTCCTTCAATACCTTCCTCTACTGTTATTTTCCTTGCTTTGGAGAAGCTCCAGATTTCGAAATAGTACCCTTTCACTCTCTGGAACACCATTTGACTTCTGGAGTAATCTTTCCATTGCAGACACAGGAGGTACATCCAAATTTTCATCGCCACATCTATCTGCTTTAGGGGCATTAGAAGTTCCAATCTTAAACGTGAACATAACTGAGACTATCCGTTGTAGACATCAAGTCTGCTGTCGTATTCTACATGCAAGATATAATGAGTTGAATTGAAAGAAAAAATTATTTCTTAGAATGTTGGGTTTTGTATTTGACATTTTTCGATGTGAAAAAGGCATTATATATGATATAATGCTGTGTGCCTAGTTGTAAAGGAACTTAGTATGGGTTCAAGAGCTTCCGGTTTCTTTATAGAGAGATCCTTAAAAAGCAGGCTTTAGATGCTCAGCGTTTGAAAGCAGTTATTCCGGCTTGCGAGTGCTAAATATTCAAATCATGATTTCCAAGGTTCCCCTTGAAAAAAAGACGGACGTGTCCGGACCAATACTAAACTTTCTTTGCAACTAGGTGCACAGCATCATATAGAATGCTTTCGTCTCGCAAAATGTGAAATATAACATCTAACCAACGAAGAAACAATTCGCTACTTCGATTTAACCCTGGTTATCGTTCATTTGTAAAAGCATGATATTGTAGATTCTAGAGCATCAAGTATCTTTTAAAATAGGGCCTTAAAGATCAGGCTATGAATGCTCAACGTTTGAAAGCCGGGCCCCGTTCTTTGTTGTTTATTTATTGTTCTTTGAAAAAATATTTCCCTTTTAATAGAAGAGGGTGGAATGAGAAAAAGAAGAGATACGCGAGTCCATTGCTCAGACCAGCCACAACTTATTTCCATTAGGTTGCGGCTCCATTGGATAATATACGGTCCCAGTTCAAATAAATATATTGCTTGGTATCCTGATCTTTATTAGGCATACTACTTATCTAATTCTTATGATAATAATTATTATAACTTATTCAATAATATTATAAGTCCAATATTTGTTACCCAATACGTGAAAGCGGAGTATTTTTACTCAATAATTTCTAATCCAACAAAAAGTTATCCACTGGTAATTCGTTACTCTTGTTAGTTATGTGTAGAGACCAGATTTTCGTGCTATTACATTTAAATTCAATTATAAATGAATTATTGATGTAGCCAGATGTTAATTTTGTTTTAAAAACACGTAATAATGTACATCCTTGAAAATAAATAGATTTATTTATTTGGAACTTACTCAAACTTTCTTTTTGTCTATACACAATCATTAAATGTAGCGACGATGGTGAAATGGCAGAAAAAAAGAAACTATGAAACAGATTTTTTTTCTGAGTCCATTAACTCATCCAGGAGTAATAAGGAAAACAGGTTAACTAGAAGTAAATATGATATAGAAAAACGAGTAAGTACATTTCAGTTTCCTCCTTATAATAATTCCCAAATATTTGAATGTAATATGGACCGTTTTGAACTTGAATTAGAAATTAAAAATATAAATGGTAACGGCGAAATCATAGAGAAGTCACGACGCAATTAATTGTTAAAATGTGTGTATGGCGAGTTATATAAACGGATAGTGAATTATTTACACCCTACGAAAATTATTCAATTGCTTAATTCTGAAATTAAACCATTTTTAGATGCATATCTAAAGCCGACTACACATTATCTGGCAGACAAAGTAAAATTTGGGCAAGTGTTCCGTGACAAAAATCAGTCGATAGCATCATTTTTAATGGAATTACGATCGGCAACAAAATATTGCAAAATAGGAAATAATCTGAAAGAAATAGGCTAAAGATTACGTGATCAATTTCTGTTACGATTGAAAAACCCCTCAATGCAGGAGGATCTTTTTTGCCTTCAGTCAGAGAAAAATGCAAGCCTAAATTGAAAAACCCGCTATAATTGAGTTAGCCCAAAACAAAGAAAAGTTGCAGAAGGTACGGCAGAGGAAACTAATATCTGTAGGATAGCTAAGACCGAGGAGGGAAATAAAATGTTTGGATAAAGATTAAGGGCAAAGAAGGATGAATGAAAAGCACCGTGATTAAAAAAATCTGGTGTGTCCATTCACACGACTTTCCTACCTATTTCAGAAAAGTTTTTATATCTTTACATACGTCCATTAAGAAACAAAAAAAAATTGAATTCGGTTTATTATCCTCAAAATTGATCAAAGAAAAGATTTGGGTACGATTTATTTGATAAACTAAAGCAATGTAAACCGTAGATCAGTGTAAAATTTTTAATACCCTCTAATATTGTTGATCAAAAACTTTTTACCATAGCTTAATTTTGTCAAACAATAATTTCTGCTAAAAGTAAAGGAAATAGTAAAGCTTGTGTGATGCGGGCAACAGATTTTCTTACTTTCGCTTAGTCATCATTTTTCTCTCATTCACCCCTTTCTTACACCAGGATATGAACCCGTTATCTTACATTGAAAATTGAATAGCTGTAAGTTCGTTAATAGTTGTCCAAAATGAATGATTTTTATATACTTTTGTAGGGAATCTCATTAGCTTTCAAGGAAACACTGTGTTTTTTTGAGGGCTCTGAAACATATAAATCTGTCGAAAACCGCATATCGGAAATTTGACCCGATCGCGATACTTAAAATCGCAATAAATTAAAACATGTGTAAAAAATATAAAAAGCTGTATCATTGCTAATACTGGTTCGATTCCGATGATTTTTTGTTTTTTGGTAATTTAATTACCTTGTGAGTTAAGCCAAAACATTTTTTTCTTTTTCTTTATAACTTTTTTTCCTTAATTTTCACGAGAATTTAGTCCATATACGAAAATTATTAACATTATAAGAAATTTTCATCATAATCGTTGGAACCGTTTTCGCGCATTTGCGTCATCAACCGAACTATCGAAAGTTTATTGGAAAAATTGTTTATTAAAATATAACTATGACTCGAATAGGGAAAATTCTGGAGCTGGCTTTGACACCAAATGTATTAAGATTACATATACATTGACCAATTACAATTTTATATATGAAAGGGTATTCTCTTATTCAAAACATATGCTTGATGATGGAATTCTTTTCCTTCATTATTTATTTTTTATTCTGGAATAGTTGGTTCTGGACCGATAGGTATTTATTGGGGAAAATTTCGGATAAATTTAAATTAATTTGGAAGTACAATCTGAAATTTATGTGTGAAGAGATTGATACAGAAGTTTGTAATATGCGGTCGACCATCCAAACTTCTCGGGTCTGTAGTGTGTATTTCGAGTTCGTTAACTTCTAATAGCCTTATATGACCGCAGCGGATGCCTTAAATTCAAGTGGTTAACGTTTTGTATTAAAGATTTCTAATTAAAAATTTATAACCCGTAAATTTGTCTTCATTAGGTTATAAAAATGAATAATATATACATGTATGTTGAAAATTGGAACCGTTTCTCATTTTTCTTTTGTTATATAGTATTTTTAGTCTATTATTTAGCTTTAAATTCCTACTTTGAGCAGTTTTATGTTTTGTTTTTGTTCGTCTCGTTATTGAAACATACCCAGGTCTAAATATAAAATAGTAAATAATTTAATTATTGTCGGAACTATGGGATGGATTTCTTTTATTTCTGTAGAACCTCGGTCACAAGCACTATAGACCTTCTCTTTATATTTTCACAGCAGGTAATATTCAATACAACAAAAACCAAAAGCCAAAGCACTTCGTGATAAATTAGGCAACTCAAATAAATATAACATGAAAATTTGTGAGTGTTGTACTGAAAACTTTGAGCAGTTTGGACAAGTAGCTCTGGGAGGTTTCTAAAATATTTCCTTACTTGTTGGGCTAATAATTTAACTTCTCAAATAATAACAATTATTATAATTTAAATGTTAACATTAAGTTTTAGACGTTATTTGGGACCGATGCCACGTTCTACGTTACATATCCCGATGGCTCATAAGATAATTAAGACAAAAATGCATGAAAGACTATTTTCGTAACCGGAGGAAAACAAAGTTTATTAGACTTAAACTCAGTTTTAGGAGCAACAGCCGGGAATAAATGGATGTTATCCTGTAAATCAGAAGGCTCCGTGTGAAAGGGCCAAAAAATTTTGTTATTTTTGATTTATTTGGACACCTTAAGTTACTGGTTCCTTTTATACTCAGACCCAGTGTGTTTTCTTTCGAAAAAAGTTTCGAAGCTTGAGCCCTTCTCGGAGAGAGTTGTCTCATCCCGATTCGTACAACTTCTTCCTCCCTTGGGATAGTGACTTAGATTTGTACTTCGGGCACAACGCCCTGGTGCATAAACACACTTTATATACAGTTACAGTCTGTTATTAGCTTATTTCCAGAGATATCCTTTTGGGAATTGGGAACTTACGTCGTCAATAGGAGCTCTGTTCCTTTTATTCGTCTTCTAGCTTGTGTTATTCAATTCCATATATCTTTTTTTCATTTCAAAGAAAATATCGTCATTGATGGAGAATTATTTAATTTATGCTGTGATTTCTATACTTGACCCAAACTTGGCTAACTAAACAAAAATTCAAAATACGATACAGGAAAACCAATGAGTTTGTAAAATTAAATAAAACTACTGATTCTGTTAATCTAGTCGTAATTAGTCCTAAATATGTAGGTTACCGTAAACAAAGTTTATTTTTTTCATTAATATTTGTTAAAAAAAAAAATAAATAAAAAAAAATAAAATAAAAAAAAAACATGATGATCGGTTCTGAAGGTGGTTTTCAAATCACACACAAAAAAAAAAAAAAAAATCAAATAAGTAACAGATGAAAAATAGGTTTCAAAAAAAAGTATTTATAATGATGAAGAACTTGTTGATTGTAGACTTTATGGTAAGGAAGTTAGTTGTGGTTATCACCACTTATCACGCTGCGTGAAATGTGGTAAAACACACAAGTCTGGCGAGTGTAATAAACCAATTACAGAACCAGCAGTCTGTGCCCTATGTCTGGAAGGCCATCCAGCCAACTACAAAGGCTGCCAAATTTATAAAAATCTTAAAGCGAGATATACGAAACCCAGGGACCCTGATGATACACCTAAACCAAGAAGAGGACCCGCTAAAATTGTGAACTCTAAGGTTTCTTTTGCCAAGCTACTTGGGGGTAGAGACCCGACTAATGTATGTGAGGCCCTGCCGCAAGAACAAACTCAACCCCAATCTCAATATCCTATCCCACCTAATGTACCTAATCAACAACAACCTCACCAACATCAAATCCAATATGTTCCTCCACCGCCTAATGCTACAGATCTAACCAGCTTATTGACATCCTTTCTTTCAGAATTTAAATCCCTTGTTACCCCACTGATATCACTTCTCACTAACCTAGTATCTCACCTTATCCCTCCTTTAAAAAATCCTTAAATGACTTCCATCAAACCCATATCCATTCTCCTTTGGAATGCGAATGGTGTTAGAAATCACATACACGAACTAACAGCCTTACTACAAGACAAGAACGTAGACGTAGCCCTAATAACGGAAACTCGGCTGACTAAAAAACAGCTCCTAAAAATACCACAATACATAACTTACCGTACCGACCATCCTGACGGTAGAGCACATGCCGGTACTGCAGTCATTGTGCACCAATCCCTCTCCCATCACCTACTCCCACTGCCTACGCACGATTTCCTACAATCCACCGCAGTCGTAATCAAAACCTTCTCCTTTCCTATTACCGTTGCATCAGCGTATTGCCCCCCAAACCAACCCATCTCCAATATCCAATTTAGTTCCTTCCTCATTTCCTTAGGACATCATTTCATCTTGGGTGCAGACTTAAACGCCAAGCATCAACAATGGGGTTCAAGAACCACGAATTCTCGTGGTCGAACATTGCTGTCTGTACTCAATTCCCAAAATTTTACCCTTCTTCCACCCAACTCACCTACCTACTGGCCCACTGATCCTAACCGTAATCCCGATATCCTCGATTTCTTTACCCATAATGGTTTAGGTGCTCTCACCCATTCCGTTGCCCGTCTTGACGAGCTTTCCTCAGACCACAGCCCATTAATACTCCAAGTATCACTAGCTCCTATTCCTAAACCCTCTCCTCCGTCCTTCATCAGAGGCCCAGTTAACTGGAAACTCTTTCATCAAAACCTCTCCGATAAAATTGACCTCAGAGTAACCCTGAAAACCTCTGAAGACCTGGACAATGCAGTACATTCCTTCACTACCAAAATTCAAGAAGCAGTCTGGACTGCTTCCTCCCCTGATCACTCCTCAAAAATCCTTAAGAAACATAATTTACCTCAACACCTCCTTGACCTAATCCACATAAAACGCCGTGCCAGATTATTATGGCAACGTACCAGACATCCAGCCGACCGCCACTCCTACAATTATCACTGTAAAAAATTAAAAAAAGAATTAGCCACCTTCAGATCCCAATCATTCAATTCCTACCTCACCACACTCTCTGCTCATGATAATTCCCTTTGGAATATCACCAGAAAAATCCTCAAATCCCATCATATTTCCCACCCTCTTCGACGAGATGATGGCTCCTGGGCAGCATCTGATGAAGATAAAGCCGAGGAATTTGCCAAACACCTTTCCTATACTTTCGCTCCTCATCCAGAATCCCATCCCAGCCACACAGTAAAAGTAGAAGAATCCCTCTCAATACCTATCCCACTCTCCTTACCACCTAAAGCTGTTAATCCCTCTGAGGTCAATTACCTTTTACGGAAAATCACACCTCGCAAATCTCCTGGATATGACCTTCTAACCCCACAGATCCTTCGACAACTTCCATCTAAAGCCATCATATTTCTTACATATATATACAATTGCATCCTACGAACTACCCACTTCCCTCTTTTATGGAAACATTCCACCATCGTCCTCTTCTTGAAACCAGGCAAACCTTCCAACAATACAGCATCCTATAGACCAATTAGCCTACTCCCAATCCTCTCAAAAATTTTTGAAAAGATCCTACTGAAACGAATCCTACCTATAATTGAATCCTATAACCTTCCTACTCATCAATTCGGATTTCGTTCCCAACATTCCACTGTCCAGCAAGGACTCCGAGTTGTTGACCATATATCTTCAACCCTAGAAAGCAAGCAGTATTGCTCGGGTGCATTTCTGGACATAGCGCAAGCTTTTGACCGGGTATGGCACGCCGGATTACTCTTCAAGCTTAAAATCCATCTACCACAGTCCTTATACCTAGTTCTCCGATCCTATCTTTCCGACCGCTCCTTCCGAGTTCGCTGTGGCATCGAATTCTCCGACTGTTACTCAATTGAGGCTGGCGTTCCTCAAGGCAGCGTCTTGGGCCCCATCCTTTACATTCTCTTTACCGCTGATATTCCTGTCCATCCCGATACCCTCCTGGCAACTTTCGCTGATGACACTGCTATCCTTTCTTCCAACTCAGATCCTGAAACAGCGTCCGCAAACTTACAAAGGCACCTCTTCCTGATTGAACACTGGTGTAAGAAATGGCGCATTAAGGTAAATGAATCTAAATGTAAACACATTACCTTCACCCTTCGGCGTAATACCTGCCCACCAGTTTATTTTAACTCCATCCAGCTTCCTTTCTCAGATACAGTCCGGTATCTTGGCTTTCTCTTAGACAGACGACTAACATGGAATCCACATACTCGACTTAAAAGACAGGAACTTAACAGACGATATGGCCAGCTATATAGACTACTGAATAGAAAATCTAAACTTTCTGGTGAAAACAAATTACTGATCTACAAGACAATACTGAAACCCATCTGGACTTACGGACTAGAACTATGGGGAACAGCCAAATTTTCTAACATCAAACGCATTCAATCCTTTCAGTCTAAAGTCCTCCGTACAATAGTCAATGCTCCCTTCTATGTAACCAATAAAACCCTACACCATGACCTTATTATCCCATTTATTCTTGATCTTATCCCAGCCAAATTTTCCAAATTTCACCAGAACCTTTCTCATCACCCAAATCCCGTTGTACAATCCCTATCAAGCACCACCCATCCCTACAATCCCCTTCGTAGGTTAAAGCGGCAGTGGCCACGAGACCTTTTGTAAATATGGATATTTTGGAGTTCTAGCAATGGCCAGATTCTCCACTCAAGTCATGAGTGTCTGTGGCTGTAGCGCTCTTACTCATCCTCCGCTGGTTTAAAATACCAGTGAAGTGGCTGAGGGAGAAGCGTAGGGATCTCCTAAGCCTCCCTTTTCCCTCCACATGTGGAGGGGACAGGATTGGTTCGGAGATCACCTGGAAAATTGTAAATAATGTATGTTTTATATAAGGTGTTTGTTTTACTTTTATTTCTCTATTTTTATTTACTTATGTGTATATATATATTTTTTTTTTTCTTTACTCTTTTGTTCTTTCTTCTTATTCTTTTGTTATTACTTTATTTATTTATATTTTTGTATATACGGTATGAATGCAATCTCTGAACTCTATTATAAGTATCCTTAACTGTGACAAATTGTAATATTTCTGAATAAAGTGTTTTTTAATAATAAAAAAGTTGTGGTTATCATAAAAAATAGTTTATTTTTGTTCACTCTGGCAGCAACCCCGGCTTACTTCCAAGCCTAACTTATTTATAGATAAATCTCTGTAATTAAAATATGTGTCAAATTGGTAAATGTGTTATTTTAATTATATAACGCTGTTTCCATTTTAGGAAATCGGAGTATCAAAAAATAATTTGACCGTGTTGGACAATAGTTTGACTGTGTGTTCCAAAAAGAAATTTTGGAAAAAGTTATTTAAGAATTTTTATTGAAAGATCGTGTTGTTAAAAGTTTTGTTTTGGCCAACATTCCTCTTACAGAAGTTATCAAAAATAAATATTTTTAATTAAGTATCGCTAGTTAATTTTTTTTTTATTTATTTGGAACTGTTGAAGCACTTTTAGTAACAGTTAAGTTTATGAGTGTTTCAATTATTATTTAAAATAATATGTCATAAAAGATTAATGTTTTGTTGATCAATAGGTTAACACAAAATACGTTAACTTCAAAGATTAAAACTTTTCTAAATATTTAACAATATTAGTTTTCAGAAAGCCAAAAGTTTCTCATTGCCTTTATCGAAATTTTATCGAATAAATTTTTTTAAATGTAAAGTTTTATGTTGTGCCCCCGAAAACGTTTCCTTTTTCTATGTAATAATCTTTTCTTCATCGTCATTTTAATGACCTTCATTCGTGACGAAAGAATATTATTTAATTTTAAGAAGTGACGAAAGAATATTATTTAATTTTAAGAAGTCCATTAATTAAGTTTTAATTACGCAATAAATAAAACAATAAGTTTATGATTCAGATTATAACCTTAATAGAACAATCATAATAATTTATTAAATTAAAAGTATTGACAAATACCCGTAACAGTTCTAAATAAGTGGTGAAAAATGAACTGGCGATACTTAAATATTGTAGCAGTTCTAAACAATTGACTTCTTGTCATAGCCAGTCATGAACTGGCGATACTTCAATAAAAAAGGCCCAATGTTCTATAGAAAATTTTTAACATTTTATCACAAGCTTCTGAGCCAAAAAATTTCTTACTCGATATAATTCATAACTAATAGTTCTGACAACTAGTTATTTGCATGAACTGTTTCAAAAACAGTTCTTTTTGAAATTATAAGTCAAGTACAAGAAAAAACAAAAAACACATTTATTCTGGAATCCTGAAATAAACTAATAGATATTTTTATAGCAAAACAAAATACCACAATAATCTAGTTTTTTGGGTGGAGTTTATGCTTTGTTTCATGATTAAATCTTGATTGTTTATAATTTTACAAATAGTATTTTTCGTTTATTGATGAATTTTACTTTTGTAGAGTTTTCTGAGAGGGCCAAACCTATTAAAGGAAGAATCAATATCCGGTGCCTCTTGATGCACTCAAGTGCCTTCCTCCTTGAAAAAGCACTTGTGCCTTCTTGGTTCGTCAAAAACAAATATAATTAAGAAATTCAAATTATTAGTTTGACGCATATCTATTGCTACTTTCATTGCTCAAGCCTATTCTTAATTTGTCTAATTTCTTCCACCATGTCTTCACGAACGATTAGTTGAAAAATGGGAGGGTTACCCTTTATAAAACGATGGGGCGTGCAAAAATGGATATAAATCGAGTGAAAAACCTTCTGAATAATGCGTAGCAATTAAGAATAATTAAAAGGAATAAGTTTTGACCGCCTGACCGGCTGGTCTCGGCCTAAATATTTTTGTCCTCTCCCACATTTTCCAGAATATAAACTGACTTTATGTTGCGATGTTACATGGTATGCTATCTAAAGTCTTACTACTTTATCACGTTGTCATATAAAATAAAGTTAATTTGATTTAAAATTATGTATTTGAGTTTTTATGCACTGTAAGTGAAATCCTTAACGTGTAATTTAAGGTTTGACCTGACATAATATTTATCCTTTATTTTAATCTTAATTCAACAATCCGAAGTCCGAAAAACTATTTTTTTTTAAAAATGCTGTTCTTTAATTGTCGTCGTATATATATATATATATATATATATATATATATATATATATATATATATATATATATAAGAAGAATAAGAAAAAGTCTTTTTATTAATTAAAATTACATAATATAAACTAAAAGACAATACAAAATAATATTTTTGGATTTAAAACCGAAAATCAGAAGTGCTACATGGTCTGTTGACCGTCAGAGGAGCCTGTGTTTTATAACAAAACTACATTTAAATCTATTTATATACAACTAATTAATAAGAACAATTATATTTACAATGTAAAAATTATATGAATATTTTAATTATAAAAAGAGTGGTTCCAAAATTCTCCAATTTATTAATTGTTAAATTCTTTGGTGAGGATTATTCTATAGGAGAAAGCAGACTTGCAGTAATTTATAAATGGTGTACATTCAGTAAATGTGAACAAAAGAATATAACAACAAGAAATCACTTGTTGAGAAACTACCCACTAGTAGCACTCTAAAAATGTATTTACAAAAGGAGATCTCGAGGTCATCTTCTTTTCAGACGCCTCGGAGGGTTGTCAGGTATCTAGAAGGAAGCAAGGTTAGAAACGAGAGGGTTAGGATGGTTCTGAAGTTTGCTATGGAAGGATAGGTATCGGGATTGGGCCAGGTCAGAAACATAAGGAACATTAGGGTCGTTATGGATGATTTTGTTTGTGACAAAGTCAGGAGCTGTGAGGACTTTACGAAGGATTTTGGATTGTAAGGATTGGATACGAGAGAAATTCGATGGCTTAGTGGAGCCCCAGAGCTCATTAATAAATTAAAAATTTTATTGACACAATAGACCATGAAGATCTCTGCGCGATGATGTATTTATGATTAAATTACGTGTCGAGTGTCATATGCATTACCATGGTCACCTTCTTAGCTAGTGTGTCTATTTTGGATTCATGATTTCGGTATATTATCCTTTCCGAAGTTGCTGCTTACTGTTTTTTCAATCATAGTCCGTTTTATCTCTGGGTGATTTGCATTTAGATAGTCACTTGCTGCATAGGTAATGTATTGAATGAGAATAATTCATATTTATAAGATATCTTGAAATCTAACTAGGAATCTTGGAGGTTCGTGTTGTTTCTGATCTGTAGAAACAAGATCTGTAGAAACAAATGTTTTATCTCGATGCCAAATGTACTAACATTGTCAGTTTTATAGCTCGTGTGTCTTAATTGGATTAATGATTTCAGTATCATGGAAACATCAACAATTATATTTGAAAACGTTAAAGTAAATATATAAGCATTTAATTACTGGTTTATATATTAGGAACAATATCTGTATTAACATGACCACTTTCATAGCGTATGAACCTTTTTTCGGTTTCACTCATTAGACTGATAGAGTCCAGCAACAGTCTTGCAGTTACCTATTAGCTTATTACTATAGAGATATTACTGTAATTTTGTAGACAGGAGAAACCTAACTAAGCCCGAATGAAAAATTAAAAGAGTTAAATGCAAAATTATATTGGTTATATCAATTCTTTACATGTAGTAATTACGAACCATTTAACCTTAATTTTTATTCAAATAATCTATTTATTTACTTATCTTGCTCTTGGTCTTGCAACAGTAAGGCGAGGAATCTTGGATATTTTTGTAGTTTCCGATCCGTAGCCAAATTTCGTTTTATCTGGAGGTTATATTCATTAACATGGTCATCTTCTTAGCTAGTGTGTCTATTTTGGATTCATGATTTCGGTATATTATCCTTTCCGAAGTTGCTGCTTATTGTTTTTTCAACCATAGTCCGTTTTATCTCTAGGTGATTTGCATTTAGATAGTCACTTGTTGCATAGGTAATGTATTGAATGAGAATAATTCATATTTATGAGATATCTTGAAACTGAACTAGGAATCTTGGAGGTTCGTGTTGTTTCTGATCTGTAGTAAAATGTTTTATCTCGATGCCAAATGTATTAACATTGTCAGTTTTATAGCTCGTGTGTCTTAATTGGACTAATGATTTCAGTATCATGGAAACATCAACAATTATATTTGAAAACGTTAAAGTAAATATATAAGCATTTAATTACTGGTTTATATATTAGGAACAATATCTGTATTAACATGGTCACAGCGTATGAACCTTATTTCGGTTTCACTCATTAGACTGATAGAGTCCAGCAACAGTCTTGCAGTTACCTATTAGCTTATTACTATAGAGATATTACTGTAATTTTGTAGACAGGAGAAACCTAACTAAGCCCGAATGAAAAATTAAAAGAGTTAAATGCAAAATTATATTGGTTATATCAATTCTTTACATGTAGTAATTACGAACCATTTAACCTTAATTTTTATTCAAATAATCTATTTATTTACTTATCTTGCTCTTGGTCTTGCAACAGTAACAGCGGTTTTCGGCAACACTACCATATAGTTTTTCCTTTTCCTGAAATAATTGTTATGTTAGTTTTATTTGAGTGTTGAAATGTTATAGTACCATTTAAACATTTTTGTATTTATCTTATTACTGTTTAAAAATATAGAAAACTAAAAAAAAGTTCATTAAAAAAAAATAAGTACCTAACTAATAATCTTGATTGCAACCACAGGATTGACAAAGTTGTAACTCAGCAATAAATGACGTCGCAAACAACATTTACGTGATTTGTGATTTTTAAAGTTCTTCAAATCAGATTTCTGAGGAAACTTATAACGTTTCCTAAGAAAAATATTTTTCATAACTTTAGAAATTTCCAAACCGAAAATGAAATATATACAAAAATATTGATAAATTTTTACTAAATAACCATAGGCTAGTTTGAATAATCAATTATAATTATAACCAATTATAATCTGCCCTAAAGTTGTTAGGTTTTATATGACCCTAAAAATTGTCTCCCCGTTAGGCTTATTTTAAATGCTACTGGCTATTAGTTGTATTGTAATACCAGTATCGATTCGCCTATAAGAAGGAAAGAGAGAACTAAAAAAAAATAAAAATATATGATGAAAAATATAACACGAAATGGATAAGTTTGCATTCATATATTATTAAAAAAAAGTGGCTTACACTTATTATTATGCAATTGAAAAATTTATTCCAGTAATGTAAATCCGTAATTACGTTTTCTTTGCAAAGCTATTTTAATTTCATTCTCTCAAACGTATTATGAGGGGAAAAAATATACTTTTTGTTACACTGTATCTTGTTTGGAATTGACGTGAACATTTTAAATAGCTGGTTTGTGACAGCTCGGAACGTTGCTTGTCTCCAACTCAATTTCCAGGCATGTCAGTTGGTTATCGGCTAACCGCTAGTATTCTTGTTTGAAACGATTCCAGTTTATCTGGCAATAAATAAGAGTAACTTATTCGAATTAAAGGAAAATTGAATAGTTAATTATTGTCAATATATGTGTGTGTGTGACAGATTCAATTATAGTTGGTTTGCGTTTAGTAAAGCCTTTTGATTATAGAATGATCAGGATGATATTAATTATTCATTAATGGAATAGTTATTCATAATTGTTTGCATGATGAATGTTAAAATAAATGTCTGAGTCGTATATATTTATTTAAATACTAACTATACACGACCACGCGCTGCTGTGACTTAGCCTGGCAAAATGAAAAAGAAAGAAAATAGAAAGCACATATAAGTAGATTAATAGCAAAGGACATCTATCATTTTTAAAAAGTTGGGAAAGAAATTTGTCTGTAAAATGGCTTCAATTTAAACTAATTCTAATGATTTTTTCTTTCTAATGATTCTGATGATTCAAATTGAACATTTATAATCATCTGAATGAATACGCCGTCATTCATTATCATCAGAAACAGTCTGAGTTGAACTTATAAAACTAAATTTAAAAACAAACGTATAATAGTATTGACCTACATAAGGAGAATCTTCTTCTTCAAATGATAATTTCAATTACTGTAGTAATTATAAAATTTTCGATTAATCGATAAAATAAAAAATAAAAATGCTTGCCGACCTTCGGTAGTGAGGAAGCAAAAGGAAACGGCCTTTTCTGAAGAGAAAGCAGTTAATGTTTAAAACTCTATAACTCTGCAACGAACCGTCCGATTTCGATGATTTTTTTTTATTTTGTCGGCAAATCAGGAATCTTTCAAATAAATATGGGTATTATCAAAAATTGTGTACTTTTTTAGTTATCGGCAAATAGAATATTGAATTCATCGTAACATTTTTCAGCTTGTTTTCGGGAAAGTATGTTATACACATAAATTAAAAGGGTTTCAAGTGGAAGACTTTTTCGCCAAGTTTCGTTAAAATCGGTAAAGCCGTATCGGCGCTACAGTTTATAGCGACACATTTTTTTGCGGCTTTGAACAGAAAAACATTTACATTTTTATTTTTTTTACATATATAAAATTATCGTAAGACAGAAGTACTAAGCCAGAAACCTTCCCAGGAGTGTACGGAACAACTTCCTAAAGTTTCATGACGATCGGATAAATGGTTTAGTAATGCACAAAGGACAAACAGACTGACAGACAGACATACATTCATTTATATATATATATATCTAGGATAAGTTCAAGTCAGATCTAGGTTAAATTTACCAATAACTTGACCGGAGGATTAAAATAATATAAAAATAACATTACTATACATAGAAGCTAAGTTAATTTATAATAGAAGCTAAGATCAATATATATTGATCAATCTTGATATTGAGGAATAAAAAAATTAAAGATTTTAACTGTTTAATAAACCTCTTAAAAGCAGTATTCTTTGATTTGACAGGTGCCGAAAAATAAATCAGACCACATTTTCCCACTTTCCTAATTTATATTTCAATAACCAAGTGAAGCCCGGCTCCTTTCTTTCTGACGAAGAAAACCATTAATCACAAACTTAGCAATTAATAGGCTTAACAACGTTCAATGCGACTTAGAAATCTATTATCATTCCTTTATCAGCCAGCTTGTTGTATATTTTTATTTTCAATATATGTGTATTTTTTATTATTATTGTATTATCAATTTTTTTTCATAATAATAAGACTTAGACAACCCGAAGGTTCAATGCCGATAACACCACTCGCTGTCTACGTTTTTCCATCCAACGTCAGCGGTCTAAACCCAACCCCGCCAGATCAGCATTGAAGCAATCCTCCCACATTCGCATCGGTATGCCCGTCGTAGGCTTGTCATATTAGCTTTTTTGGAATTCTTCCCTTACTTGCTACCGTCAACCAGAAATTTTGCATGCCCATTTTATTCGGCTGGTGAATAACACCGCTTTTTTTCTCCAATATTTGCCGTAATGAAAATATATGAACAATAGTTGATCCATCTTAGTCCGCATTGGTCTCCGGTAATTTCCTAGGAGTATTCTGTGATTGAATTAGTTGATATTAATGAAAGTTTTACAATTAATCTAAAACTTCATTTTTAAATAATACCTAAGTAAATTATTTAAAAATTAATAAAAGTAAATTTATTTTTAAAAACTTTTTTCATAAAATGTTTCACTTATACCGTTAAAATGGAATTTTATAAAGAAGTTCCGTAAAAGTTTCAACCCCTGATATATATGTTTTGAGGCATATTCAATTTTTTTTAAAGCGTTGCAAGACGTATGTGGGTGGATTAAGTTAGGTCTGATCCTTATGGAGTTTTTGCAACATCGATTTTACGAGTAAAAACATGCCGATTAAGTATATATTACTACTGTTAGTGCAAAAGGTCGTAAGCATTCTGCTACGATGAAAAATAGCAGAGGGCAATAAATTATGAAATTATACTAATAAGTCATAACGAAACAATTAGTTTTTATGCTTTCCTGTAAAACACTCAATGTTTACATACGACGTTTTGCACTAACAGTAGTGATATTCATATTGAGTACGCACTAGATTTTTTTTTTTATCCCGAGTCATCAAATATGCAATCTGCATTTGCGGAACTTTTTCGCATTTTAGTATTCGCTGATGAACAAAACTCGTGAATATCAAACCCGAATATGTTGAGGGATTACTGAATTTCCGAAAAAGGCTTCTCCCAGAAGATTTTATTCTCATAGGAAAAATTGTAGACCTTCTAATATATATATATATATTTTAGAGAATGAAAACGGTGAGGAAGCTATACTGACCTTCTTTGGCAAATTTTTTTTGTTTCGATCACAGCTTTTATGTGTTAATATCGTTTGTAATCAATATAAACAATATTCAGTGAAAAAAATCTAAGGATATTGGAGTCGATTTAATAGAATATTTTATACATCACTAAAGGTACTATTTCGCTGGAGCTGCCCACGGCAGCGACCGCTTGCGGTTGACCACTGCTTTAGTGGAATAGAAAGGAACCTAATCTATTTCGTTGGCGCTGCTCGGCAGTATAGGTACGACGTCATATCTAAGCTGCTCCCATCTGACCGCTCCTGAAGCAGTGGAGCTGTTGGCGGTTCGGCGGTTCTAGGTTATGTTATCATATCAGAGCATTGTTTTGATGATAGCAGTCTCGTTGATACGTTTTATTTCCTATGTTTCTTTCGAGTCTGGCAAAATTACAAGAAATATTGTTTAGAACTTAAACAACGCATTAGTAAATTATTTTTTTAAGGTTGAAGTAACAAGATTATTTATTTATTTATCCTACAAACAGTATTTAACAGCGAAATTCAAATATACCTAAATCCTATTCGATATTAAATAAATAAAATATAATATAAAAATATAAGAGAATAAAAAAGCGGTGTTAAGAGACAGTAAGTCAATTTTTTTTTTATCTTCGAAGATAAACCGAAATTTCCGAAGGTTATAGGAGGGTTATAACAACCCCAGTGAGCAGGTTCAGCGAAATATCTACGCAACAGCGGCTGCCAGCGTGAAATAGCGCCAGAGAAATTGTACCTTAATTCCTCCATCCAGTTCGGCTACTTTGGGAAAGTGAGCCTAAGGTATGTGTAATCGTAATCTTTTATTATTTTTTTTTGTTTATAATAATTTTTCGAATCGCATTTGGACTTCGTTAAAATGCTACCGAAACGACAGAATATTAGTCGTCGCACAAATGAAGCCATAAGAAACTGAAGGAAAAATGAAACTGAAGAAAAAATTGAACATCAGAATGGAATATGAATGTTTATATACAAAATGACTGAACTTTTTTTTTTTTTTTAATATTACTACATACCCAGCTTTTATCTGTAATAGTGCAATTACAGTAAATATTGTTCTGAAAAATAAAATCTAAGGAGTCGAATTAAAAGAAAATTTTATACATGACTTAATCATGCCTTGGGAAGTGACCTTACGTTACTACGAATGCATTATGTACTGTTGTGAGATGGCGCAGTGTGCTCAACTGGGGAACCCGGGGCAACGTTAATCCTCACCTTGCAAGAAGGCACCTGCTGGATCCAAATTTAGCTCTATCACAAAAAAAAAAAATAATAAGTTTGCCAAAAATGTCCTTTTTGTGTTGCCTTCATGCCATTGATAATTATTAAACAAATATTTATATTTGTTAATTTTTATTTCTATGCTTTTTTTTCTTCATAATTCTTATTTATTCAATTCTTTTAGTAGTATTAATTATTTAGTTAATTTACTTTTGCTTTTTACATACTTATCTTTCTTATTTATTTGTAACACAAAAGCAGTTTCTTAGCTTCTCGTTATGTTTATCTTACAGTTGTGTTTATAATACCGTTATATCATGAGTACGTTCCATACAGTTTCTTCTCTTATTTACATACATTTGTACATATTATTTTTAATTGATTATTTTGTATAAGTCTTGAAGAATGGTGTCGAAACTGGAGGATTAAAATAAATCCCATCAAATCACCTTTACCCTTCGACGCAAACCTATGATCTCATGTCCTACAGTATCCTTTAATAATACCCCACTTATCACTGTTGAACAAATCCGATACCTTGGACTTCACTTGGACAAACGTCTAACTTGGAATCCTCATACCAGACTGAAACGCCAAGAAACCGCTCGACGTTTCCGACTACTCCAACACTTACTAGACAAACGCTCTATGCTTCCAGTTAATTACAAAAGACTCATATACATGACTACAATAAGACCTATTTGGACTTACGTCGTTGAGCTTTGGGGTTGCACTAAGCCATCGAATTCCCCTCGGATCCAATCCTTACAATCCAAAATCCTTCGAAAAATCCTCAATGCTCCTTACTTTGTCACCAATAAAATAATCCATAATGACCTTAATGTTCCTTATGTTTCCGATTTAGCCCAATCCAGATACCAATCCTTCCATAATAAACTTCAGAACCATCCGAATCCTATCGTCTCTAACCTTGCTTCCTCTTCTATCTCTGATAACCCTCCGAGGCGTCAGAAAAGAAGATGGCCTCGAGATATCTTCTTGTAAATACATTTTGTTTTTAGAGTGCTACCAGTGGGTAGTTTCTCAACAAGTTATTTCATGTTATTATTTTCTGTTATCAAATTTACTAAATGTATTTTATTTATCAATACAGTTGTAAATATCATGAGTAAATAAAAAAAAAAATTATTTTGTATTTTGTAAATTGTATCCCAGATACAAACAGAACTTAATAAACACCATTAATGACTGTATTCGTCCTTACAATTTGAACAGCCAACTATTTATCCATCACTAAAATATTATCTTTCTTTTCTTTTCTATCATTTTTTAAAAATATTATTATTGTTTAATGTGAAATATGGAATCTATGTTTTCAGAATATTTAAAACTTGGTAAAAACCGACCGCCATGTGAAACTGAGACCGGACAGCGCGAAGAGAGTAGGGCAGTAAAGCATAGCTCGTTGAACTTGCTAATTCACAACTTCATGTCTATTCATAGGCTGGTGATCTGTGGACAGTAGCCCGCGGTTGGTTGATTGGCTTCGATTGCCTCTGAATAGCAAAGTAAAGTCAGCAGCATCTGATTTCAAGCTGCTTGCAAAGCACTAGGGCTTTGCTTATCTAGAGAGAAATATTTATAATCTATATTGAATCAAATTAAAAGAAACGTTAAAAGCATTTGACTTTATTTTCCTAAACTATACCGTGGGTCTAATTTATTTCATATTCATAGTCATATTCACAGCAGAGAAGATATTATTATATTTACTGAGATATATTTTCGATTTTTCATTTTTATCTAATTATCTAAACTAAACATTTATTTAAAAAAGCATCAAACTATTTCTTGTCTGAAGTGAGAATATACCGTTGTAAAATTCCTTCAAAGAGGACTACTTTGCTCCTTAAAAAAGTCTCAACTGGATTAAATGTGTGAGCCATCTTAAGAAATCATAGGTATTTTTTTATTTGAAATATAAGTATTTTTTTCTGTTGACTTTACAGACCTTGTAGATCTTAGCCGCCTTAATCAGCTTTCTCTATTTCTGATAATCTTGGTTTATTTCAAGTCATCTAAAATGAAGCTCTTCAGTATCCACTTTACCATCTTAGCTTCGATGCCATGTAATATATACTCATCAAATTCAATAAGCAGTTCCTTATAAAATCAAGGCGTCAGAACTTTTGTCTCAAAGCGCTCCAGTCATAGTGCGGCGAACTTCCTTCTTAAACCCTACAATTCTTGTCTGCGGAGTTCTCTTTTTAGTCGAGGTCTAGCAACCGCATACCAGAACTGGCTTTCAATACCTTTGAAAGAGAGAAGATAGCTTTTATACTTATAGCTATTACTGAGGAAGCTTGTCGACTGTTCTACATATCATGGGTGATAAATATTCAGGACGCAGTCATTATAAATATTTTTTTTATTAGCGCCAATGGTCAGTACTTGAAAGCCATCAGTGTTCGAACCACGCCCTGATGACGACCCACATGTTAGGGTTGAAACGTCGGCGCAAATAAAAATATGTTTGTAATGACTGCGTCCTGAATATTTATCATCCATTAACTGTTTGCGCTTGTTATACGTTGGTATAATCCTGACCGTTGCTCATTCATTGAGATTATTACAAGGTAAATGGATTTTTCTAATTTCGGGAACGATTTACATTAAACACTTGAGTAACCCTTTTTTTTAATTTTAATATTTACTATCTGAATCTATCAATTTAACTTATACTTAAACATTCTCAGAACAGACAAATAAACACAGTAACGTCATGAAAAACATTGCATTATATTAACCAATAGCACTCTCTACCCCTTTAGACCAGTGTAATCTCTCTTTAAATAAAACTAGAGAAAAATATTCATACTATACCAAAACAGATATTTTTATTTAATAGGTATACACCTATAAAATATGAGGAAATAATTTAATTGGAATAATTCCCATTTATCTATAAGAGCATCCATACCATCCCCCTCGAAGGTTGAAACGGCAGTGGCCTCGAGATCTTTTGTAAATATGCCTTTGGAGTCCTGGCAATGGCCAGCTTCTCCACTCATGTCCTGAGCGTCTGTGGCTGTAGTGCCCTCTTTCTCCACTGGCTTCTAATACTAGTGATGCGGCTGGAAAAGTGGCACTGGGATCTTCCGGAGTCTTGCTTTGCCTTCCGCGTGTGGAGGAAAAAGCCTGGCTCGGAGATTCTTGGGCAAATGTATATATTGTATATAGTTATGATTGTGTTTAGAAGTTTTTATTTTATTTTATTTGTTTTTTTTTATTTTTTATTTTCATTTACCTTCTTCATCAGTATTATTTATTTATTTACTTCTTATATTTATATTTATTTCTTTATTATTTGCATATATTGTATGAATGAGAACTTTTAGCCCTAATGCTTATAGCCCTCCAGCAGTGGCTGATTGTATTATTATTCAATAAATAGATTAAAAAAAATATATATCTATAAAGAAAACATTTATATTTATACTAAGTCAAAGTCCGCTATAACGATTATTTTTATTTCGTAGTATCAATCATGGTTATACGTTAATGACTAAATGATGTTTGAAAAATAATGGCACACAATTTAATATGACGCAGAGAAATTACGAAATCTGTTTGCTATGGAAGACATCGTTGTGATGAGAACGAAAGAAAAAGAAAGGTGGTGGAAAAAGCTGCCATACATTCCATTAGGAAACTGAACGAAAACCAATATATTAGTACGGATTTCAAAACATCATCAATTTATGTTTCATAAGGTGTGAGTGCAAGTTTGAAAAAATGCCAAGAATATAGATCCGAGCGAGGGAGACAATTTAATAAACCTTTTTAATCTCGTTAAGTTCGACGAATTTATTTCTTCTGTAACAGAGTTAAAATGATGCATAAAAGGGATTATTTTTCTTTAATATAGATCTTTCCGAATGAAAAATATTACAATTTGTCACGATAGGAGCAGTATGTAACACTGAGAATGCGCTATTATAGTGGTGAACGGTGTTCACATTCCTACATCATTTACAAGAAATATATGTTGTAGTAATTAACTGATCAAGACATTCCTCGTAAATATTTGATTATTTGAGGAATATGATGTAAAAAAATGAAATATTGCGTTATGACAAAACAGAGCAATAGTTGACTAAACATTTTACTATATTGGGGAGTGGGGTAGATCAGTGATTGGGCACTCATCATCCAATGCTAAAGGTTCCAGGTTCAAATCCCGGTTCAAAGCAGAAAAATTATTTATTCTGTTTCATTAGCCGTATAGCGACCCTGGGATCAGGAGGCCATTAATGTACCCTTATTAAATAATTAACTGAAATGGAAAACCTAGCGATTGAGCGTGATCTCAAACCACCTCCTTGCACAACCATTGAATAGGAAACAGTACACTCCCTAAATAGTACTGAACCCAAGACTCTTCATGGGTTGTAGTGGTACAGGTTTTTTTTTTTTTTTTCTTCTGTTCATTATTCCTAGAATTGGTGTTTTGAGTTTTTATTTGTTATATAAATTAGGCCATTATTCACCAACATTTTATTTATTTATTTTATTTTATTATTTTTTTTTTATTATTGAATAATAATACAATCAGCCACTGTTGGAGGGCTATAAGTATTAAGGTTAAAAGTTCTCGTTCATACAATATATACAAATAATTGAGAAATAACTATAAATATAAAAAAGTAAATAAATAATACTGATAAAAAAGTAAATAAATAAATAAAAATAAACAAACAAAATAAAATAAAAACTTCTAAACACATTCATACCTATATACAATTTTATTTATTAGCTATTTTATTACGACATTTTTTCGACCACCACTAGGACCATTTTCAAGTTTTATTTAACTTGTGTTATTCAGAGAAAATTAATACGACACTTAATAATGTATATTTAATAGAAGACTCAATAATTTTTTTTGTAATGCATTATTCTATACAAGTGATAAGGTGAACCAGTTGATTTAGTTGTTATTAGTTTTTTTTTTCCTCTGTTTTCTTCATAGATCTGGAAGAAGTAAGGCCTGCCAGAACCAACCTGCTCGAACTCTGCTTATCTTAGGAACTTGTTTTCTAGTTTTTTTTACGTGGTGATCTAAGTATACTTGTTGATCAGATCTATTCATCTGGTTTTAGGTCTCTTGCCAACTCTCTGCCATCGTACTACGTGTTCCACCAAGCCTAATCTGATTGGCTAGTTTCTGTAAGCAGTTCATTATTGTCCCTTCTCCTCCGTGGGATAGTATATCACAGATACCTCCGGCCATTTTTCGATGATCTGCTTATGTCAGAGACCAAGTTTTGATTTTACATATTTCTCAATCCGAAATAAAGATATAATTTTGACTCTATTTATCCATTTTTATAGCTACGGATGGAGGCTATGAAATTATAGCTTCAACTCAAAATATTGGGGTGGTTTTCACAGCCACTCTATCTGGCTCCATTCTGAGCGTTCATCATTTTTTTGCCCCGATGCTGTGAAAGGGAAGAAGTAAGGGGTGTTGGAAACAGTCCAAAAGTATCTCAGCATCTTTCGGCAAGTGCTTCACTACCATCCGGCGGCTGCCTTCAGTTTCGGATGAATTCCTTTAAGTCACAAAATAATTTCTGTGCTGAATAAATATTTTATGATTAGAACAAGTAACAGCATTTTTTGCTTGTGTTATCGGATGTTTATTTGTTTCATTATGCTCCTCCTTCACAGAATAGACAATTTAGAGGGATATAACTTTTTTTTATAAAGAAATAATACTATTAGTTCTATTCAGTGATAAGAAGCATCGCGGATATAAAGTTGCATTCATACCATGCATCTATAATAAAGAAAAAATCTGGTGCGGTGAGCACATCACACAACAAAGGCGAAGTGAAAGTAAAAATCATTAACGCTGTATTGATTTATATTTCATTGTGGATATTTTTATTTGTTTAAGTACCCTTATATATACAAATTTTAATGTTTATATCGCCGTTATCTATTCAATTAAATATTACCAACGAAAATATTTAGGAAAACCGTATATGTATATGTACATAACATTGTCGGAGTCCGTAATTTATTAAGCTCATGTTACAATGTAAACCTCTTCTAATCTTCGGGCGAGCTCGGACGCAATCTAGTATTCCTTTGGTTCCTTCATTAAAACTATTCTCTGTTTCATTTTTCCTCAAGTTAATTATCAAATTCTTTTATATTTTGTTATTAACTATTTTTATATTAGAAATCAATGCGAAATTGTTAATTGTTTCAAATAAAAAAATTTACTTTAGAGGAAGCCAACATCGAAAATTAGCCATTTAAGCCCTATTAGAGAACATTAATGAGAATAAATCCTACATAATATTAAACACTGATTAATTTTACACTGATATAATAAATTTAATCAAAATCGTTAGAGCCGTTTTTGAGAAAATAGTAAAAATGTGAGAAAATTATAGTAAAAATGATATAAAGTGCCACTTCCGGTTAGCCGATTTTGACGAAAAAGTTTATGTAACATTCCAGGTATACAAAAACCTTAAATGTGCAATTTCACTCTCATACAACTTTTCGTTTTTGAGCTAGGCCTGTCACATACATAAAGATACACAGACCATTTTGCGGGACATTGTGATTTGGTGTCAGGAGACCTCAAAACATGTATTTCCATTGAAAACTCAGATTTGAAAATTTTCATGATCGCAATACTGTCCCTTACTATACATTTCATGTATAGGTAAGTTAAAGTAATATAAATTTATAAAAATCTAACTCGGTGAGCCTATTAAACAACATTCACTTGTTGTTGTTCTGAAATGTCTTAGTTCTTCCAGATCTATAAAGAAAGCAGGAAAAAAAAAAAACCAATAACAACTAAATCAACTGGTTTACCTTATCACTTTTATAGAGTAATACATTACAAAAAAAATTATTGAGTCCTCCATTAAATATACATTATTAAGTGTCGTATTAATTTTCTCTGAAAAACTAATACGACAATTAAATAAGACTTGAAAATGGTCCTAGTGGTGGTCGAAAAGTTGTCGTAATAAAATAGCTAATAAATAAAATTGTATAAATTCTATATAGGTATGAATGTGTTAAGAAGTTTTTATTTTATTTTGTTTGTTTATTTTTTCTTATTTATTTACTTTTTTTATCAGTATCATTTATTAACTTTTTTATATTTATAGTTATTTCTCAATTATTTGTAGATATTGTATGAACGAGAAATTTTAGCCTTAATTATTATAGCCCTCCAACAGTGGCTGATTGTATTATTATTCAATAATAAAAAATAATAATAAAATAAAATAAATAAATAAAATGTTGGTGGATAATAGCCTAATTTATATAACAAATAAAAACTCAATTCTAGGAATAATGAACAGAAGAAAAAAAAAAAAAACCTATACCACTACAACCCATGAAGAGTCTTGGGTTCAGTACTATTTAGGGAGTGTACTGTTTCCTATTCAATGGTTGTGCAAGGAGGTGGTTTGAGATCACGCTCAATCGCTAGGTTTTCCATTTCAGTTAATTATTTAATAAGGGTACATTAATGGCCTCCTGATCCCAGGGTCGCTATACGGCTAATGAAACAGAATAAATAATTTTTCTGCTTTGAACCGGGATTTGAACCTGGAACCTTTAGCATTGGATGATGAGTGCCCAATCACTGATCTACCCCACTCCCCAATATAGTAAAATGTTTAGTCAACTATTGCTCTGTTTTGTCATAACGCAATATTTCACTTTTTAACATCATATTCCTTAAATAATCAAATATTATTTACAAGGAGTGTCTTGATCAGTTAATAATTAAATTTGCAATCCTATTTTCTCTAGAAATTAATTTAAAAGAAATTTACATCAAGAATATTACTTTAACTTTGAAGGCTTAGATTGATGAGGTAAGCAGTGTTTAAAGGACATTAAAGAGGAAGAAATACAAATATGAATTTGTAATGTGTTCCAAAACGAGGTAGGATGTTTAATGAAGAATTTTCAAATAGGACTGGTTTTATGACGGGGCAATTACAAGTTGGAAAACTGTAATAACTTGAAAACTATTTAATATGAAAGTGTTGAAAATCAAGGAACAATTTATTTTCAGTTTTGTTTTTTATATGATGAAGTAGCATTTTTGTATAAATGAAGCTTTAAAGATTACATTTGGACAGAATTCGAAATAACCACCTCATGAAGGATAAAAGTGATTTGATGCAGATTCAAGATGAAATTTTTGATAGCAGATTTGTTGTGGAGTTTTAATTCTTTTTTTAAGTGGCGAAAGTGGTAACTGGCAGGAAAAATGTTAAATAATTATTGTAGGTCTCATAAATGAAAAACATTAGCCAAATGTAGCGGCCATATTACTCGGCCAATACTGATAATTGAACACTTTTGTTTGTGACATATGTGGCGGTACCTTAAGAATATTCCCTACCGCCAAAATATAAAATATCTCATTTTTATTTGGTTTTAGTTAAATACTTTACAAAAGTGAATTAATGATTGTTTTCAAAGTAACATATATAGAATTGGGAGCAATCAGTTCCCTGAAAATAACTAAAATATCTATGTCCAAATATACGGTCTTTAATTTGGAATAATTGTTTCCGCAACAAACTTGCCAGATGCTCAGTGAAGACGGTAGGGTTCGCAAAAAAAAAAATAGAAAGAAAAATAATCAAGAGTCAATTAAATATTAATAATTATCTAACAGGCGCCACGCTATTTAATTGGTTGAGTTTGGAAAATACCGAAAACCATAAAAATTAAAAAAAAAATATATTTAATTTTAAAAAAAGATTTGGAAGCCGAGAGAGCTATGAACTCGGAACATATGGATTTAATGTTAATTAACATCATAACCTATCAAACCTTCTTACTTGGTTATTAATAACATCCCCTAATCCCTTGAATAGGGGTTTACAGTTCCTTATCAAACCTTAAAAAAAAAAGAATATAATATACATAAAACCTGAAAACAAACTGAAGAAAAAGAAGAAAGTAAAACTGGCTATTATTAATACTAATGATGAATTTACTTATTTCTATTGATTTAAATAACTGTTAAAGGAAATGAAAATTATGAACAAGAAATTAGATTTATCAGAAAACAAAGAAACTACAATTAACTTTAATTATCAAATAAAAGAATATAAAATTATTATAGAACTAAAAATTAACCTACAACTATACAACATACCAATTACAAACATTTTGAAATAAAAATAGATAGAAAAAAACTTATATGTACATATTTACAAAATCTCAATGCCGAACTTTGTCCAACTGGCACATTGAGTTGTCTGAGAAGCATAAACTTATTCCAGCTAGCGTCGTCAGTGTCTCAACAGTCAACCTCTTTAAACTGTGAGAATGTTCATTCACCAACTTGTAAAATCAAGCGGCACACGTCGCTGATAATCACAGGTTCATGGATAGGAAATGAAAATCCGGTGTACACCGTAAAACTAAAATATTTCACACACGAAAATCCTTAGCGTACTTCAACACTCGCGAGTTCCGCCATCTCTCTCCCAACTGTCTTTTTTTTTCTCCCAATCAGCTGTTGGCTGTTACACTGACTTAAAAATAATATTTACAACTAATACTTAAAACTAAGACTTATTATAAACAATTACTTATTATTAAAACTAATACTAAACACTTAATTTTATAATTAACCCTCTTCGAGTTAATAAAAAAAAACTAACAATTATTATACGAACTAACTTTTTTTTTTCGTTACAGTTATGCATTCAATCGCTTGTTTAGAGCAACTTTTTTTCGTTCTCCTCTTCTTGATTTAGAAACAAGGTTCAAAACTAACATGGAAATCATTCATTGTCCTCAAATGAGGATTTGCACTAATGGTCTAAGGAAAAACTTAACTAGGAAAAAGTTTATTTGACATTTTTCAAAAAGTTTCGTAGCCAATATTATCTATGAAAATCCCCTCTCTCTTCTTTCCGGCAGGAAGTCTTAAAACGGAATGATTTCCGAGAGATTTCATCCAATGGCCACCCATTCCCTAGCTCCTCTGGAAGTTCGCTAATAAATGGCCTCGATTTCTACTATATGGCAGGAAGTGAGGAGGTATTTCTCCCATTACAACCCACAATAGAAAAAAAAAAAATTCTCCAGAAATGGCACGGAAGACATAGATGACTTAGGACATCGACAGTTATTATCGGTTGACACTTTTTTTTTAAACCTATCTCGTAGTTCTTTCATCTGCGATGCAAGGGTAATAAGAATAAATATAAATGTCTGCATTGCCTTAAAAAATAAAATAACGTAGAGAAAACACAGAACTGATTCTATCTGCATTTTTTTATGAACTGTAGACGGAAAAATAAAAATCCTAGAAATCAAAGTGTGATTTTATGAGGCATATATGTTTCTTTTAAAGTAACCAAATAAAATCAGAATTTTCCAACATTATATTGATTAACGTGAGTTTATATTTAAATTAATTTTCTTAAGGTTGATTAACTTTATATTAACTATATATATATATAGTTTCTAATGAAATTAGGATGGTAAGTGAAGGTTTCGTGATGTGTTTTATTTTTTCTTTAAAATGTATTATTTCGAAATCGAACGAAGGAATATAAATGCATCATCATTGCAATAAGATAATTACTATCTTCACAGTACACCAATCGAAATAAAACATAAAATTCATTAAGAGATAACTGCTACGAATCGAAGCTATAGCCCTAGAGAAATAAAAATTATTTACGGTTTAGAATTCCTTCGCTCGGCTATAACATTTCTATGAGAACACGAATATACTTTTATCGCTCCGTTCGTAACCGTGTTTTATTTTTTATCTTTTTTTTTTCTATCCACTTTTGCTAGGTGAGGACTGAAAAACGGCAATACACATTATCCTTCTCCTCTTTTATGAACTGAGAGGTCCATGCCTACTGGCGGTGATATTGCTTCTACATGTAGCCAGCCCTTGGATGCTCCACATGATCTGGAGTATCCCATATGAGCATAGGGCCTGCAGTATTGGCATATTGCCTCCAGGCATCTCATAATGCTCGAGAGATCCTTGTCTCCTCACCTATCTGCTTGTCCCATGGCAAGGGTTGGAAGCAACAGTTCACAAACTCAAAATATTTAGCCTCATCGGATATATTCATACGATAACAGCTATATTTAGTATATATAAAATTTGATATATAATGTTCACTGGGTGTCCAGTAAGTAGAGGGAAATATTTAACAGGTTGATAGTGTACATCAAGATTTACAAAAACATTGATATAAACAGTTGTCCAATTTCCAGCAGAAATGTAGGAAATCTAAGATTTGTGTTTTTTTAAGCGAGTAATGTTTTTTATTGAATAGGAAGTGATAGCATAAAATATATTTGATTTAAGTAACTAGACATCGCTCCATAGTAAACAAGATAAAACTTACTTTAAACAAAAGTTGAGTTTCCCATTGTTAAAGTTATTTAAAGAGGACTATTTGGCGGACAAACACAGTTCGGTTTGAAAATAAGTTCGGTTTGAAAAAAAGTCATAAATTATTTGTATTTTTTTTTTATCCTTCAACTATACTACAGTCACCCCACTTTTATAAAAACTTCCCCATTTAATCTTTCAATCCATATTAATTAAGCTGAGGTTTATAAGGACACATTTTGAGATTCACTACACGTTGTGTAAAGAAATGATTTCTTATCCAGTCACCCAAAAATACCCGTGTTTTCAGTAAAAAAATGACTAAAATTAGCTATTTCAAAGTTTTTATTTCTCGTTTTTTCTTGATCTGGAATTTGTTGTAATAAATTTAACTGCCCTAATGCACTTTTTATTTATTTGTGATAAATAATTCCAACTAAAAATGTAGGATAAATTTTCAACTGACTATGCCCAACTCCGGTTTTATTACTTTCCTACCCATACTATTTAAGAAAAGTATTGCGATCGGGTCAAATTTCCGATATGGGGTTTTCGAAGGAACTATACGTTTCAGAGCCCCCTGAGTCAGAAAAACACATTGTTAGCCATTGGTCTGTCTGTCTGTGCCAAGATTTTCTCGGGAACTACTGAATCGATTTTGTTGCTTCTTTTTTTTTATTTTTTAGGATTTTGACTGCTGATGCCTGTGACAGAAATTGGATGCTCCATGAGCAATAGCTGCTGCGCGATAATGAAAAACATGTTTTTCTAAGACTGCAGCGCGAAAACGGCTCATACGATTTTGATGAAACTTTCCTATAATGTTCTCATAATTTTCCTTCCAATTTTTGTACATGGACTAAATTCCCGATGAACTTCAGGAAAACAGTTATAAAGAAAAGGAAAATATATAAAAACCGTTCATTTCGGACAACTATTAACGAAGTTACAGCTATTCAATTTCCAATGTAAGATTACAGGTACATATCCTGGTGTCAAAAAGGGACGAATGAGAGAAAAAAGATAACTTAGTGCCAGTAAGAAAATCTGCTGCCTGCATCACACAAGCTTCACTATTACCTCTACTTTTACCATAAATTATTGTTTGACAAAATTAGTCTATGGCAAAAAGTTTTTGATTAATAATATTAGAGGCTATTGAAATGTTTACACTAATCTGCCTTAAGCCGGTTCACATTGCTTTAGTTTATCAAATAAATCGTACTCAAATCTTTTCTTTGATCAGTTTTCAGGTAGATAAATCTAATTCAATTTTTTTTTATTTCTTGATGGACATATGTAAAGAAATAAAATCTTTTCTGAAATAGGTAGGAAATTTGTGTTAGTGGACACACCAGATTTTATTTGTAATAGTGCGACGAGAAACTTTGTCTTTTATTTGTCATTCTCCTCAACCGTTAAAATTGACATAGATTCTTTCGTTTTGGAAAGTGTTTTTGTTTTGTTTTTATCTGTAAAAATGGGTCTGTCGATCTCTCAAACCTTTGAGATCTGTTTGTTAATGACTTAACTAGTCCCACAGACAAACTCAAAACATTGGATTAAATGCTATTTCATGCAGTTATGAAATATACATAGTCGCAGAAACGATAATTATAATAAGAGATTATTTACTCATTTAATAAGGATATAAATTAATAAACCAAACATCAATAAACGGATGACATATTTTGATGTTTCCCTTAACATAGGAAGATATTACTGATAATGGAGTAGGTGTAAAATATCTATCTCATGGCACAGCAGAAACCTTACGATGACATTGGGAATGGTATACTTTTTCACCAAAGTGCCTTTTCTTTTATAAATCATGTTCAAGTCAACACTATTGATATATATACATATATACGACATATTCACGCGATAACAATATATTGAATGGTACAACTGCTTCCTACAGTCTTCCAGTTTTCCCTATTCCATCTATTCTATATTGTTATATTGACCTCTTTATTTTAGAGAGTAAAATTATATCATACTATCGAGAAATAATTTTGCTAAATCGTTGATAGTAGTTTTAAAAAGTATTATAAAAATAACAGTGATCCCAGAACAAAAGTTGCCCCGGAGCTGTCTGTATAGACTAGAAGCTTTAAATGTTAGGGACCTAAACATTGATTTTAATTGGATCTCGCAATTTAAAATAATAGCCGTTTCTCAAAATGTTGGGGGAATATTTCACCTTAACTATTAATAATGAAAATATTATTTTTGAAAAAGTATCTAACAACTAATAGCGATTTGCCGATGGTCAGGTCATTATTGCAAATGGGGAAGAATATGCTTCCTTTATGATGACGAAGCTCCTGGAAGCCTAAACGGCAGAAGGCCTGGAAATCAGTAAAACAAAAACTGAGTATATGGAAATCTACAATAGTGAAAACTTCTCACTAAATATTGAGGAATAGGTTTTGATCCCAACTGATCAATTCAGATATTTAGGCAGACGACTTTTGAAGGGAGGAAATGATAAAAAAGATATTGATGAAAATGTCATAAGAGATCAAAAAAGTTATACGAACTTTAAATTATGTAATATGGAATAAGGATGTCATGCATCAAACGAAAAACAGACTACCATTTATTTCTTGTAAGCACTGAAGTCGGCACCGTCCTCAGAAACTTGGACGGTTTCAACTGACTCAGTAAGAAAACTGTTATCAAAGGGAATTGGACTTTCGAGACGTAGTTGTGGAGTATCTAGATTCCAGCACTTTTCAAATATTAAATTCTGTAAAAATCTATGACGGAAAACAAAACTGAAACATTCTAAATATTCTTCATTTCTGAAACTACCCTGTAAAAATATTGAGATATGTTGCTTCCGTATTACGTCATATATACGCAGAGCACATTGAATGTGTTATATCCAAAGGCCGCACGCGTCGCCACATAAGACATGTTCACACATGGAATGTTTTAAATTATATAGTCTACAAAAGTCGGAAGGTGTAATACCCATCGCTACGTGACTTGACTTGACGTATCTGTCAATACACACTGAATATCATGTTGCTATCGAAGAGTTCATGATGCCGGGGTACCATTATCTAGTGTTATAGCTATCTCTTTACGATATTCTTTTTCTATTTAATCTATTCCAGTGGTGATAAAGGCAGGATGGCGGATTTTCGGTTTCCGAATAATGAAGGGGGAGGGTTATCGTAGCCGTGAAATATGAAGCGGATCACCATAATAACAGAAGACTCGGCAATCACCTGGATATTCCATTATTCCCCCAGCCTGGTGAACGTGATAATGGTCTGTATTAATTAGCGTTTAAAAGATTTTAGGATTTATTGATCGGGATTAACGTTTTGCAGTGCATCACATTAAAAACACACAAACAAATCTTAAAAATTCTATTTTTATTTTTCACTTATGTACATATTGTCGGCACCATGTTAAAATAACAAATGTGGAATGTTGGGCAGGTTAAAATTCGTAACATTAATATGGTGCCGATGATATGAAGTTCCCTTGAATTCAAACAACCGAGTCTCGTAAAACATTCTGCATTAAAAAGGGCATTATTTAAAAAACAATACACACTTTTTAACTGGGTTTTATTTTTTAAATACAAAAAATGTTTTATATTTTGTATTTCAAATAAACAAAATAAATTACAGAAGTGAGAAGGTTGCCCTTAGATTATTGTAGTAAAATTAATTTCAATGATTTTTTTTTATTTATTTATTTAGAAATATAATAATCTGTCACGTGGTCTATAATTATAGTGAGATATGAACACATTCACACCATATATACAGAAAACATAAAATTAACAAAAGTAGAATAATAACTAAATAATAATCAGTAACTATATGCAATAAAAATTAAAATAACCTAAAGATAAGTAAATTAAAAACACAAAAAGTCATTCAAAAGGAGAGAACCCCAAACCAGATTTGTCCCTTCAACCATAGAGAGAAAAGCTGGACTCCAAGGGATCCCTGCACTACTCTCTCAACCTTGTCGCTGGTGCTAAAGCCAGTGGAGATTGAGCGTGAGCGCTTTAGCCACATAAACTCATGTCTTGAGTGGAAAATCTGGCCATTGCCAGAATACCAAGATATACATTACAAAAGACCTCTGGTCTACTGCCACTTCAAACTTCGAGGAGGATTGTTGTGATGAGTGAAACTAGATAGGGACTGTCCAAGAGGATTTGAATGATTTTTAAGGTACTGATGGAATTTGGAAAATTTTCCAGGGATAAGGTCTGGAACAAATGGGGTATTGAGGTCATGATGTAGGGTTTTGTTGGTTACATAGAACAGAACATCAACTTTTGTTCGGAAGACTTCGGATTGAAAGGATTGGATGCGATTAATGTTAGAAAATTTAGCTGTCCCTCAAAGTTCAAGTCCGTAAGTCCAAATATGTTTCAGAATTGTCTTGAATATCAGTAATTTCTTGTCAATTTAAAGTTGAGATTTTCTAGTCAGTAGTCTGTATAATTGGCCGTATCTTCTCTTAAGTTCTTATCTTTTAAATCTAGTATGTGGGTTCCAAATTAGTATTCGGTCTAAGAGAAAGCCAAGATACCGGACTGTGTCTGAGAAAGGAAGCTGGGTGGAATTAAAGTGGACTGGTGGACAGGATCTGCGCCGGTGCATGAATGTAATATGTTTGCATTCGGATTCGTTTACTTTAATACGCCATTTGTTACACCAGTACTCAATCAGGGAGAGATTTAAGGTGTCTTTGGATGACAGGATGGCGGTGTCATCAGCAAAAGTTGCCAGGAAGGTATCGGGATGGACAGAGATACCAGCGGTAAAAAAGATACAAAGGACGTTGCCCAAGACGCTACCTTGAGGAACACCGGCTTCAACTAGGCAGGAATTGGAAAATTCTGTACCACAGTGAACTCGAAAGGTGCGATCAGGGAGGTAGGAGCGGAGGATTAAGTACAAGGACTGTGGTATACGGCTTTTCAACTTGGAAAGAAGCCCGGCGTGCCATACCCAGTCAAAAGCTTGAGCTATGTCCAGAAATGCACCCGAGTAATATTGCTTGCTTTCCAGCATTGAAAAAAATTAATCATTTTAAATATCTTTTAACAATCACCGTTTATCTCTCTCCTATTCTGTAAGAAAATTTCATTCGGTAAATCTTATTTACTCGGTAAATATATATATATATATATATATATATTTTTTTTTTTTTTTTTAATTAGTTCAAATTTATTCAGTTTCAAATTAAAACTTATAATATTTACAAAAATTTAATCTTAAAAAAAAATGTTGCAGGTTTTTGCTAATTTCCCTAGCTGGGCTATCAGTCATATAATTTTGTTTAAAGATTAGTTTCACTGTTTACCCTGCTGAAAGCCACTAAGGTAAACAGTGCCCTCAAAGCTACTCTCTCCCGCTACTGTGGCAATATTGGCTTTCATTGACATTTTCCCTCAACGTTTATAATAATAATAATATAAGGTTTACCATGCAAAAATATTAGAATATTTCATTAGGCAAATATTTATATAAGCAAGAGTGTCCATGTTTGGAAAGGGGTGGTTATGGTGGGGAGAATCGGGGAGCAGAAAAGTGTTTTTTATTCATTTATGAATTCATATTTATCTTTTAAAAAAGAAGTATATTTAACAAGCCTTTAAAATAAAAAAATAAATAAAAAATAATTTTTTTTTTTTTTTGTATGTAGAATATTATTAAAATTGTAATTATGAATCTCCTAGTAAATTATTTTTAGTGTATTCATAATGATGTAGAGATGGTTGACCGTTGATATAATATGAGAAGGAGTTAGTCGGGGGTGCGGTCAGATAAATACTAAATTAAAATATAGTAATTTAATATAGTAATATAGTAGTAATATATTTATTTTAATTTTGCCGACATTTCGACCCACTTTGCAGGTCGTCTTCAGGGCGTAGGATGTAGCACTGTGGGAGGAAGTTGAAACTGACTGAGGCAGTTGAACTGCCAGTCCTACGCCCTGCAAAGTGGGTCGAAACGTAGGCAAAATTAAAATAAATATAACTACTATATTTTAATTTAGTATTTATCTGACCGCACCCACGACTAACTCCTTCTCATATTTATACTGTAATTCAACAAAGTAGGGATCGAGGAACAATAAAACAATTATACTTTGCTGAGCAAATCAGTGTTTTTTCGCTGAATCTTTTTTTACCAATTGATACATTTATTTTATATATAATGCGCTGCAAGGATGCCGTTATTAAGTGAAGCCTCCGTTTTATCATGATAACCGCACATAGATTAAATAGGTAATTAATTATACAAACATACAACTTGCAGATATAAACCAAAGCGATCTAAACATATACTACTACTTTAAACACGTTAGTGGTGATTTTGGTTCTTATTTTTATACAAATAAATAGATTTATATTATATGGAATGCGCTGTAAGGATGTAGTTGTTATGTGAGGACTCCATTAAACCATGATAACCGCACGGCAATGAAATAGGTTTCATATAATATAATATAATTATATTATATTATATGAAACAATAAGTAAATATATAACCAGCAGATATAAACCAAAGCGATCTAAACATATACTACTACTTCAAAGATTATAATCAAAGCGTAGGTGGTTAATCTTTTTTCGGCTGTTCATTTTTTACGAATAAATAGATTTATTTTATATATAATACGCTGTAATGATGTCATTGTTACCTAAATCCATACGTTAAATCACGGTAACGGCACTGAGATGAAGTATGTATTTATGCAAAAAAATAACCCACAGATATAAAACTAAGCGATCTTAACATATACTGCTACTTTAAACACTACAATCCAAGCGATGATGGTTTTTTTTTTTTTTTTTGGCTGTTAATTTTTACCGATATATATATTTTATATATTATGCGCTGTAGGGATGTCGTTGTTAAGTGAAGAATAACGTTATATCATGGTAACGCCCTAGAGATGAAATAGGTAATTATATTATATTATATGAAATAATAAGTAAAATATAACCGGCAGATATAAACCAAAGCGATCTAAACATATACTACTACTTCAAACATTATAATCAAAGCGTAGGTGGTTAATATTTTTTCGGCTGTTCATTTTTTACGAATAAATAGATGTATTTTATATATAATACGCTTAATGATGTCATTGTTAAGTAAATCCATACGTTAAATCATGGTAACGGCACTGAGATGAAGTATGTATTTATACAAAAATATAACTCGTAGATATAAACCTTACCGATCTACACATATACTAATATTTTAAACACTATAATCTGGGTGTCGGTGTTTTTTTTTTTTTTTTTTCTGACTGGTAATTTTCTACAAATGAATACATTTTTTTTATATATTATTTGCTGTTTGGATGTCGTTGTTAAGTGAGGCCTACGTTAAATCATGATAACGGCGCAGAGATGAAAAAGGTAACTATAAGAAAAATAGAACCCGCAGATATAAACCTAAGAGATCTAAACATATACTATTATTATTTTAAACAATGTTTATTTAATTTGATCCCAAGTATTGGTGTTTTTTTTTATGTTAATGTTATTTTCTTAGGAATATAAAGATGGACGGGAAACCAAGAACTATATACAGAAAATATATGAGAACTATATAGAGAAGATATATGGCAAATATTTAAATAAATGTAAAATTAGTAATTTATGTATAAATTTTTAAATGTTTTAAATACACAACAATGTTCTAGCCTGATTAAAACAAAACAATCTAAAACATCATCTTATGTATGATATTTCTGTTGCTATAAAGTTACGAGTTATATGCTTCATAGCTATTATAAATTATATTATCGCCACTTCTTATAAATCAAATTACATTAAAAAAATTAAACACACGTGTTATATTCACATCCACTGTAATTAATTAAATAATTAATTTAAATGATTATGAGAGTAAAGAAAATTTTTATGCTTCTCAGCATTCAATGCTTTCTCACACCTCACTTTCTTAGAGTAGAATCATTAAACACAAGACACAGTGTCTAAAATCTAGGGACAAGGAGGTACTCGAAGATAATTAATGCCGAATTCAATTTATTCGATTGTTATCGGAGTTCTAAGTTAGAAAGGTAACATTTAATTTACACTCTGAAGTTGGTGATTCATTAAGAAGGAAGCCCGAAGAGAGAGGGGGGAAGTTTTCTTTACCTATTTAACAGACCAACAGTTCCGAATTGGACAGGCGGAGTTGAACTTTTTTTATTTATCTTTTGTCTATTCTTCTATTATTAAACCTCCAATGGCTATAGAACATATTTTCCAATTGAATCAATCTAACTATAAAACTAGACAAATGCCAATTTTTATTTATTTTAAATTGATTATTTTTATTATTATTTTCGTAACTCGAAATTATGCCGTTCAAGCCGTTCAAAGAATGTTTGTTTTCTGGATGTTATTAATTATTGAAAAGGCTGGAAATTCATACATTATTTAGACCTGATGGTATATTGAGTGTAAAAACTGAATCATATTATTTCCAGATGTCATTAAAAATCATTAAAAATTAATTAATTAAAATATAAGTAAAATATTACTCATGTCTTACAAATAGTAACTTCGTTTCAATGTAAATATAGCTACTAATCCTATTGCGATTGCATGAAAAAATTGTAAAATCGGCGAAATGATAACTCCCTGAAAAAAAACTACAAATCTTTGGGGACGACTGGCAGACTAAAAATTTTCGTTCCTACGATCAATTGAAGAATTCTCATTCAAATGATCAGCTTTGGTACAATACCTGAAGGAGAATCTACTCAATTTTGGTTTATTATTTTCAATAATGAACCATTGTGATCGAACAAAAAATTAAAAAACTTAACCCTGTCTCAAAATTTGAGATTTTATGTTTTAGGATACGTAGAATTCGAAAAACAAATAACAATTTTTTTGTCCGTCCGCCGTCCGTGCGTTTTCTCCGAAACTACTGAACCAATTTTTTTTTCAAATTTGGATTTAAAAGTAGAGGTCGACCGAGGACGATCCTCCTTTTTCTACATTTCTATCCGGCTTTTCCTTTCAAAATGGCGACAAAAAAAACCTGCGTTGCTATAGATTGTAGCGCCTAAATGAATGTACTGATTTCAATTAAACTTCGCTTATGTCTTCATCTCGATTTTTTTTCTTTGTCACTAAGAAGGTAATATTGCTTTAAATGTATAATTGTTTGGAAATAATAATCCATTGTGGAATAATTTGCAGCTTTTTTTATTTCATTTTGTGTGTTACAAAAGTACAAAATCAAATACTTTTTTCATATTTTGAAAACTTTTAAAAAATGAATACTTTTTTTATTTGTATTTTAAAATATTTCATTTGAAATTCTGCCCAGGTTTGGTTTAGGCGCAAATCATGAAAAGATTATATAGATTAATGATATTACATAAAAACTAGTTTACTGATTTAAAGTGGGATTTCAAATTGTATCATAAATTGAGAAAACAACGGCAAAAAAAAAAAAATATATTCTCTCCAAAATATAGAATATGAATAACATAATAATTGTTTTATTTCGATGCATAACATACACAATATATCTGTCCTTGGAAGTCGGAGTGCCCAGATGGAGGTGTCACATCAAAATTTTTGAGGGAAGCACATTTCGATGGGGACTTGAATTTTTGAGGGGGGCACATTTCGACGGGGTTAAGAATTTTCGAAAGAAAAGTTTCAAACCAGAGGACAAGAGGAAAACATACATAGAACAGGCCATTGAAAGTGTAATTTTACATAAACTATGTTTTTTTTTTTTTTATTCTTCTTTAGCTTGCACTGTTATTAAGAAGAGGAGAGCAATAAAATATCTTGGGAGGAGGGGGGAAGTTCATGCGGCATAGACCTTGTAGGGGATAGGCACCCCTGCTTGAAAGCAATCAAGAGAACATTAAAAAATCCCCTAAGACTTCGATATAAGAAACAGAGAAAATCGGCTTACAAGTACGTAAACATAAAACAATACATATGATAATAAACCGGAAATTCCCCATAAGATATGCGTAGAAGAGAAATCGTTTCCAAGAGTGGACCAAATTCAAATAGCTCAGCCCACAATAATCTCAATGAATGATCAACGGTTTGAAATAAACCAGCGTATTATCTTCTTCACTCTTTCACGTGGATTTAAATCTCATAAAATATCATGAAATCTCAAATTAAGGGTTTAAAATTATATGATAAAGCTATTTGTGATATACCGCAGGACTCCAACCAGTACCGAAGAAAGAATTATTGACTGTTTCAAGGGATAAATCCTCCACACGATAACCGGAGGAATCTGTAATCAGAGTACTAACGTATGGAGGAGAAGGACCGATAAAAAACTGCTTAGAAAATGGTCAATAAATATGATCAACTATGATGAAGGCGAGGAGGTTAAGATGTGCGGGGCATGTAGCTCAGAGCAATCCATAAAGAATTCTCTATACAACAATGAATGCCTCAACAAGTAGGCAGAAGGCATCATGGAAGACCAAAAGCAGATGGACAGATGCAATAAGGCTCCTGCAGATAACTGGAAAGACAATTTTTTTTTTCTCCAAAAACTCGGTTATTTAATTCCGAAATAAAAACAGTTATAGAAAGTGGTGATGGACAGAATTTAACAGCGCAATTATTTATAGCTAATTCAAATCTTATCTTTGAAAAACTCTTTATATCTCGAAATATCAACAAACTAGCTTTGTTGAAATTGCTTCTATAGATTATCCAATAAGTTGACTTTCAGCAGTTCACTGAATGCTGTTTATGTTTCTATTGTTCTCAACTCCCTGTTCCCTCGCTCATACTCATACAGGTGGTATAATGGAAATTGATACTTTTTCATAGCGAAAAGTAAGCGAAAACCTCAGTAATCATTAGTCAATTTTTCTTATCGAAATAAAAACAAAACTGCATAAGTTGATTACGAGTGATTCTGACAAACTCATATAACTGCACTACGAAGTTCAAGCGTTTCGACAGCTGATATTTTTTTCTTTAAACTCCGCGTTAATTGTGTATCAGTTTTAACAATATATTTGAACATTGCTTCATTACAGTAGTGTCGTAAATAGATCATTTTTGAATTTAAGTATATACTTAAAAAACAACCGTTAGTAAATAAGCCCCACCAAAATCCAAACTTAAATTCGCTTCTGTCTAACACACAATTCTCAGTTGAGGTTGGACTATTTTTTAGTTATTCAATATTTTAGAGGTGTTAGAGAGTTAAAGAAGTTTGTTGAAGTTTCAACTTCTTTTTTAACTCTTACCGATTTGATAAATCGAATTTTGAAAATTAAAGATGTCAAAATTTTCAATATGATTGATTAAGTGAAAACCCGAAAAAAACTGACCTAGGCGCCCCCCCCCCTCGTATCTCGCTCATCACCTAAGGGTGGGGACTTTTATTGTGTTTACCTCCTTACTAGTCCAAGCAATGTCCCAAAGTCAAAAATTGACTGGACTCTCTGTTGCTTATGCATTTCTTTTATTGGTATTAACTTTTTATTGACTAAATTTATTTTAAATTTTTAATAGTTGACTGTTACCTTATAAAGGAAGGAGATGATCCGGGGTGGCGGTCATAAATAGGCTAAATAGTGGAAAAACTATTTTATCGAAAGCCAACTTTTCGACCCGACTTTGCAGGTCTTCTTTAAGGATGTGTGAAGTTTTAAGTGAAACTCCTAGCTGAACACACCTATCGGAAGAAGACCTGCAAAGTCGGGTCGAAACGTTGGCTTTTGATAAAATAGTTTTTTCCACTATTTGGCATATTTATGACCGCCACCCCGGACCATCTCCTTTATTTAAATTTATTTTAATATTCTTAGGCAGTATTTAAAAAAATATTTTTTTAATCTTCTGGTCCTTACAATAAAAGTTTTCATATTCCTTATATGTTTCATTTTTAATGTATTAATTGTCATAATAACTAAAATTCCACGGTATTGATTAAACAATTGTGTAAAAAGCAATCTCTGCGAATGCAGAAGTTTTCTACATCATCCATCACACAGATGGAATGAGATAGCTGAATCAAGGCAACTTGTACAAACTTAAGCCCCTCCTCATAACTTAACGACTTAGCTTTGAACGCAAGACCATTCTCGCTTATAAATAGACACTATCGCAAATGTTTAATATCAACACGTGTGAATTAAATTTGCGGTAAGTGGGAAGCAGTTATGAGCCAGGATAAATTCGCTTATGTAATTATCTGGTATTTATATGTTTGCTTTAGGCTGTTTGTAGTGCTTAACAGTTAAATGGTTTGATTCTGGCGGACTTGATAAAGCACACACACACACACCACCTTGTTATATACTAAGTATTCTCTGTTTGAGTTGAAATTCAGGTCAATATTTTTATATTTTAGTGTTTTATTTTTTATAAAAAGATAAATAAATAGCTATAAAAATAAGAATAACTTCACAAAATTATCTAAATCATAAACAAGTCTATTTTTTTTTGTTCATTAGTGGGTTCCTAATATCATATTATTCAAAGTTAGATTGGGATTTTAAATAGGGTAAAATATTCAAGCAAGATATTTTATTAATGAAAAATCTTTATTTTTTTTTTGCTATAAAATTAGTTTACTTCATTTAGTAACGTTTCCACCAATTAACCACTTTCAGATATTTTTTTTTTGTTCCATAGTCCGCATTCAAAATAGGTCCAATATAACAATTGGAACGGCACATAAAGATAAGGTGGATAAAATAAACCTTGTGCGCGCATCACAGGATTTTCACATACCATCCTCTACTTAGCAGAAATAAGCATTTTCAGACAAATATGGAATAAAAGTAAAAATAATAGACGCTATATTTATTTACATTTTATTGTGTGTATTTTTATTTATTTAATTACCCTTATGTAAACAAATTTTAAATTTATATCGCTAAAATTTATACAATTAAATATTAAAAATACAAACGAAAGCATTTATGAAAGCCGCTTATTTATATGTACATAATATTGTCCGAGTCCGTATTATATTATTAAACTCGTTTTAGGAATGGAACCTGTTCTAATCTTTTGAGCGCGCTCATATTCCAAAAATACCTTATAAACAAACAAACTCACGCTACTGGAAACATTTAAATTCCTTTTTATTCTTAATCTGTGTTTATTTATAATATTTTATCATATCATTTCATAGAAACATTGAAATATTTATTGATTAATTTATTTATTGTTGGATTACTTCTACGCTAAAGAGTGATCCACATTTCACGAGTTTTTTTCAAACTCCGTTTTAAAATCTGATTTTTATAAAAGGAATTTCATCATATATTTTATTTTGGTTAAAGGGCAAATAACAAAACTTTATACACTATTGCAAAGTTGGGGGAGGAATAGAATTTCAATTACTAAAAAATAATTAAAATCATAAATTGGAACTGGTTGGGAAAAGGTCTATAAATACCAAGTCTTATAATTTTAATGTAAAAAAAAAAAAAAAATGTTTGTACCATTACTATGACTTCGGATAAGATTATTTTAGGTAACATCAGTCAAAATAGCATACAATTTGGAACATTAAGAAATACACAGTGCACTTCAATGTCAATAATGGCTCTATGTTTTTCATCGGTAACAAATATGACGGATTGGAGTACCAATACCATTGATGGAATATTAAATTTAGGAAACATTTTACATAACGATTATATCATTGATTTTGAAGGAGTTGTACCATATCCGCCGTATTTATGTGTTAATGAGGTTTGTTTGGATAATATTATAATTTATGGTATCAGAAATACTCCCACATTAATATTAAATGACTTGAACATGCAGGGGATTATAAATGTTAATTTAGAAAATGTGCTGATCAATTTTTTCCAAAAATATAATAATGGCGTATTTACAGCTTGTTTGAAATCAATAGGCCTTATTAAAGTATATAGTAAATTCTGTATTTTTGATAGTAATTCTGGCAAGGCTTGTGATAATCAAGGTGTACATTGTGCCGAAGGGATCGCATTTGCAGGTCTATTTGAAATTTTAGAGAAATTAATTGATTTAATAAAATTTAATTTTTTTTGTTTTAGCTGAGTTAAAAATTCAAAAATTTTATAATAGCCCCCATTTATAATAACCCAACATGGCCAGAAAATAATTTCTATTGAAAGTTGAGGGGTAAATGAAAGTTGTGTGCTGCGCGCAACAGATTTTTTTTTTCTTTTAGTATACATACATATTTATTCGTTTTTAATGATTATTAAGGTAACGGCCATACTCAAGGACAATACAAATAAGAGCTAAAAGTATCTCCTAAAAAAACTCCTACAATGTATATATACAAGAAAATGAATGAAAATAATTAAGAATAAATAAAAAAATACAATAAATAAATAAAACAAAGTCAATGAAAATGCACAAACAAAATATAAAATAAGAATAAGTAGTAGCAAAGAAAGTATATTGATAAAAGTAAAAAATAATAATAAATCCAAAATCTGTAGATAACAAAATTAAGTTAAAAATTTTAAACAGATATAAAAAAAAACCTGTACCACTACAACCCATAAAGAGTCTGGGGTTCAGTGCTATTTAGGGAAAGCACTGTTTCTAGGTCCACGGTTGTGCAAGGAGGTGATTTGACCGAGATCACGCTCAACTGCCAGGTTTTCCCCCCTAATTAATTATTTAATTAAGGGTATCCACTTTATAGAGGCTGGGTGTGCCCCAGGAGGGACTCCTGACCCAAGGTCGAACCACGGCCAATGAAACAGATAAATAAATTTTCTGTCATGAGCCGGGGTTCGAACTCGGGGACCTTTGCATTGGAAGCTCAGTTCCCTACCACTGAGCTACTCCGCTCCCTAAACAGATATAAAAGATTTATTAAATAAATAAAATCCTTCTAAAGCTCATTCACATCCACACCTATTTACACAATCAAGTCCAGTTATTTAACTGAACATTACCTCCTTAAAGATCTCTTTAAAATGCCTAATTTAAGAAAAGAAAATATTCAATGAATCCCTTAAATGGTATATAGACGTATAGTCTCTCGAAAGTTTACCAATCGTTCTCTTTGGGTTAATTGAAGCCGTGCACAAAAAGTCGGGCATTCATCTTCGCACTTTATTAATAAGAAAAACTTCAGCTAACAATCTGTCAGTGTCAACAGTAAGGAAATTACCGAGTCTTTATCGGAAAACTTTTTAAGATGTTTTTGTTTCCTTAAACTAGTTCTTAGCAATATAGATTTTAAGGTCTTAAGATAAACCTTTAAGAAAACTTTGGAAGTTTGCGTACGGTTTTATGAGGAGCGTGTATTTATTATGCGAATAATTCTGGTGATAATTATATATAAATATAAATTAACAAGTAAATATTCAGTATATTTATATTTCAGTCTTATTAAGGGCTATTTTGTATTCAGCCTTGTGTAAAATACGATTCCCTGTAATCAGCTATTTAATAAATAGCATTCATTTTCTTAATCATGTCATTAATGTGGGTACCTCTCACATAATTAAGGCGCCCATGATAATTTTTCAGCATTGAAAAGACCCTAAGCCGTCAAAGGGCCCCATTCAAATTATACCGCCATGTAAGAAGAGAACTGAAATGACGCGCTAGGTGGTACCTGTAATTTGTAAAATTGCTACTAATTAACTCGAAAAACGAAGTGAATAAGTTATTAGTTTATTTAATAGAATTCTTTAATTTTATTATCCTAATAATTTATATATATATATATATATATATATATATATATATATATATTATATATATATATATATATATATATATATATTTCAATAGCCTGTTTTTACAAGTATGTTACAACTTGTAGGCCTTCCCTAATTAAGAGGGTCTGGTCCTAACTTCTAGCGGGGAACAGCCATAGTGGGAAGTAGGGCCGGGGATTCGATCCTGTGATATTTACTTTACAAGTATAGTGCGCTAACCACTCTGCTATACCGGCTCATATATAAAATTTAATACATAATTTACTATATAATTTTAATATATAAAGTTATAATGATCCAAATCCATTATATGGAAATAATTCAGATTCACTGCCGAGTATTTAAAAAAAATCTTGAATAATTTTGAGATATTGTCGTAACATTTAAAAAGTCGCTAAAACATCAGTAAATAAATGATCAGTAGGGCTCAGATTTAAAGAACTTCTCTTTTTTTTAAGGATAACAGAGTTCTCAGCAGATTTGCGCCGATCTTGGATGGCAGGTTTAAAATACAAAATGATAAAATATTATTTTGACCGATTTTTCTAAAAAAAATAAAAATATATATATATTCTGAGGTTCTTTATTTAGACTTTGATTGAACTTAATACATTCACGGATTATTAGGCATGATTTTACAGTAAATTAAATATCTAGTTGTATCAAATTAATTCAAACTTTGAAATAGAAACAAAAAAAAAAACAATAAAACCTCTGTATTATCTGGATATTTGTCTGAAGAACATTAGTAATGTTATATATAAGAAAACGGAACATCAGTGATTTGAGAGTGGGGAAGTTACGATGTTCCTAATTTGATTCATAGAAAAAGGAATTGAGGAGTTGTAAGGATATTAAATGAAAATAGTCTGAAACTTAAAAGGTAAAGAATGCACCAGGAGGTATGAGTCTTAGTCGGTAACTTCCGTTCTATTCAGCAGATCTTTACAAGGTGTTGTCCTGGCAATTAGTTTCTGTAGACTAATTGCTGGGAGGTCTGTTTGGTAGATCAATCAACATACGCCCAAGTGCCATTAGAGACCACCATCTTAATGGCTTTATTCTACCATACTAACCAGTGAATGAGAAAAGGTACATGGGTACATATATAGGCTGCTCAGAAAGGAACGTGCTCCTATTAGAACCGGAGCCCTACAATGAGCTTCAACTATGTATAGAGGAAATGAAAGAGGCTGGTGGTTGCGGAACTGAAATTTCTTCATAATAGAGAATAGTGAAGCTTAGTCAATAGCCTTGGAAATATCATAAGTTACAAATTATTCTTTATAATTTAATGGTTTAAACTGCCGATTTGGATTAGCAATGATGAAGATCATGAATTGACCTATAGCTCATAATAAGACTGAAATATCGAATACTTATACCCTTCATTTATGTGTAGTCCGATTCAAATATCCCATCGGTAACCAATAATTAGATTTATATAATTTTAAAAATGTTTTTTATGATTAATTTTTTTTTTTGTATGTTTGTAAATAAAGATAATTTGGCCAAGGGGGAGGCCGTGGTGACCGGGCTGGTTACAACATTTTTGAGAGAAGTAAATGTTGATGCCTACAGTTTAAGATTTAACATAAAACAGCAATGATTTTTGACTATTATTTTTACTATTTATTTGTATTTCTCTTCACCTAAGGTTGTGCTTTTTCTTTTATGTATATATGTTTATATTTTATACTTTTTGTCTCTCTGTGTACCAATATGACTAAGTACGTATATATAGTTCCTTTTTTACCTTTATAGCACAATTATTCCTGAGATTTTATTTTATCTTAGTTTTTGCTTATTATTGTATGAATCACTGTAAATATTACTACATTTTATATTAAATTACGTTTCTATTAGATAACCTATTGTTTATAAATTGTGCAGTTATGTATATATATAGTATAGATATGTAATTTCTTTTTTTTTTTTTTTTTTCATAACCATAAGTAAATTTGGAGAAGATTGTATGTTCATTTATATATGTATGTATGTGTATGTGTGTGTATGTATGTGTATATGTATGTGTGTGTGTGTGTATGTGTATGTGCATGCATGTGTGTATATATGTAGGTATATATATATATGTATATGTGTGTATATATATATATATGCATGTGTGTGTATGTATATATGTGTGTATGTATCTTTATGTATGTATATGTGCGTGTATTTATATATATGTATATTTTTTTTTGTTTATTTCTTAGTGGTTACATACTACTTTTTAAATAATGTATATTATGTTAGAATTTTTATAAGTTAGTTTTTGGCCAGATTGGTATGTTACTTTGTATTAATTCATCTTTGTTATTCTAAGGGGACTTAGTCCCAGAATAAAGTTCTATTTTCTATTCTATTCTATTTATATTCTATGTAATTAAAGTTGAGCAACGTCAAGCGTGGTTAAGTGCTTAAGATGAGTAAACAGATTTTGTCCATGGAAAGTTTGTTTCAGGAAAAGAAATATAAACGGTTCTCTTGCACCTGCTGACTTCGAGCAGCCATTACCCATGGTTTAAATACGACTGAGTCGTTGTCGTTGATTGGTTCCAAATGAATCAGCTGTGATGCTATCGGTGGCCTGTTGCTGCGCCTTGGAAACAATGGTCCGTAGCAACATGAGATTGGGTACCCCCCTCTCAGCTATCTGTGTACATCCCGAAAGGACGTCACGAAGTCACGTCTATAAGAAAACCACATCAAACGATCTACAACTAATAAATAATAATAATTTAGCCAAAATATAGGAATATGAAATCCTTGATCGGTTGTTATTTTTAAATTTAATAGAAGAAGGTAATGTCGAGTTTAGCTCAAATTTCAGATTTTTAGAGCGATCTGTTTTTTTTTTTTTTTGTTCAATATAAATAATTACATAAAAATTTCATGATTGATATTTATATCATGATTAAAGTGATAAATACAAAACATGTGTATTAATTCATATATAGGCAATAGAGATAGCTACAGTACTTACGACAGACGAATAGTGGAGATGAAAATTTAGTGGCAGAGACCAGCTCTATTTTGGAAATAATTTTGATTATAAATTTCGAAAATATTGCAGACAAGCAAGTTGAGGATGGAACGTTTGTTTACCTGGACAAAAATCAAATCGATGCCTCTCTTACGAGGGGGGACCCTTGGTGTGATATTTTCACTCCGAATATAAACATTTTGTGCCTCGATTTGTTTGCATGAAAGCATTCAAGCAAATACCTGGATTAGCCCATTCTTGTGTAATATCTACAGTAAACAGGTGTATTTTGAAAGGTGTGTAAACGGTCGTGAACATGTAAATTGTGTATTTGTAATTAAAAATTAATACGCGTTTTTTGTGAAGATAACAATAAATCGCTACACAATGAAAGAACTTCTGTCAGTATACAAACATATGTTTATCGACTTATACGAGTTGTACTTAATTTTTTTTTTTTTTTTTATTTATTTATTTAGACATATAATATTCTGTCACGGGGACAATAATTATATTGATAAATGAACACATTCACACCGTATATACAAAAAAAAATATTAAAAAAATAACAAAAGTAAAATAATCTAAACTAAATAATCTCTCTCTCTCTCTCTCTCTCTCTCTCTCTCTCTCTCTCTCTATATATATATATATATATATATATATATATATATATATATATATATATATATATATATATATATATAAATGAATGTATGTCTGTCTGTCCTTTGTGCATTACTAAACCTGTGGCTTAGTGAATCCGATCGCCATGAAACTTTGGGAAGTTATTCCGTACACTCCTGGGAAGGTTTCTGGCATAGTACTTCTCTCTTACGATAATTTTATGTATGTAAAAAAAATAAAAATGTAAATGTTTTTCTGTTCAAAGCAGCAAAAATATGTGTCGCTATAAATTGTAGCTTTACCGATTTTTACGAAACTTGGCTAAAGTCTTAAAAAATCTTCGAAATCGGACAGTTCGTTGCAGAGTTGCAAATTTTTAAATATTTGCTGTTTTTCTCTTCAGAAAAGGCCATTTCCTTTTGCTTCCTCACTACCGAAGGTCGGCAAGCATTTTTTTTCATTGATTAATCGAAAATTTTATAATTACTACAAAAACAAATTTAAATTATCATTTGAAGAAGTTATATGATTCTCCTTATGTAAGTCAATACTATTATACGTTTTTATATTATTTTTTTAATTTAGTTTTATAAGTTCAACTCAAACTGTTTCGGATGATTATGGATGACGACGTATTCACTCAGATGATTACAAATGTTCAATTTGAATCATGAGAAAAAAAATCATTAGAATTAGTTTAAATTGAAGCCATTTTACAGACAAATTTCTTTCCCAACTTTTTAAAAATGATAGATGTCCTTTGCTACTAATCTACTTATATGTGCTTTCTATTTTCTTTGTTTTTCATTTTGCCAGGCTAAGCCACAACAGCGCGTGGCCGGATAAAGCTAGTAATAAATAAAAGCTATATACAATCAAAAAATAAAATAACCTAAATATAAGTAAATTAAAAACATAAAAATACAGTCATACCTACATACAATATATACAATCAGGCAGGGAACCCAATTCCCTGCGCCACTCTCTCAACCGCCTCACTGGTGCTAAACCCGGCGGAGTTTGAGTGAGAGCGCTTTAGCCAAATACACTCATGTCTTGAGTGGAGAATCTGATCATTGCCAGAACTCCAAAATAAATACTAATTATCTCTGGTACTTAATTAATTAAATTATTTGTGTTCCTTTCCTAATATTCCATTGCTGATAATGTAATTAAGATTAAATTATTTATTGCTCCAAGAAGATATATAGCTTATGGCCAAGTGGTATCATTTACATGCCTTGTTGGTGTTTAATAAATAGTAAATACGATTTTTTTAATTAAAAAAAAATATTTACGCCGTACTCTATTGGACCACTAATCATCCATATGAGATAATCATTTTAATTGTGTGCCTGGCTCCACTAGACCATCAAATTCCTCTCGTATCCAATCTTTACAATCCAAAATCCTTCGTAAAATCCTCAATGCTCCTTACTATGTCACAAATAAAATAATCCATAAAGACCTCAATGTTCCGTATGTTTCCGATTTGGCCAAATCCAGATACCTATCCTTCCATAATAAACTTCATAACCATCCGAATCCTCTTGTTTCTAACCTTGCTTCCTATTCGATTCCTGATAACCCTCCGAGGCGTCTGAAAAGGAGATGGCCTCGTAATCTCCTCATGTAGACAAATTATTAGAGTGGTACCAATGGGTGGTTTCTCAACAAGCGTGTTTCTTGTGATTATATTCCTATGTACACATTTACTTGATGTATTCATACTAATACAGTTGTAAATATCATAATAAAAGTTAAAAAAAAAAAAAATTGTGTGCCTAACATGCCTTTAAATTTAGGATCTGAAATGTCTATTTAATACTAAATACACGATGGAAAATTTGAGGGTTGTATTGTAGTACGTAATTCAACAACAGATAGAAGACAAAACATTCATGAAGTGAACAAAGATGCATTTGAGTGGTAACTGAGTTGAATTCAACTTGCCGAAGATGTAAAAGCCAAATAGCAAACTGAAACAACCCCGCCTCCGACCTCGCATATCTTAGTTTCTGTTTGATCAAACTTCTCCATTGTTCTACGACTTTAGTCAGACCTAGTGAGTATGCAGAATGGGATGTCAAACGGACATATTGGAGGAAGACGGTGCGGTACAGAAGATCTATAAATATGGTATGTCCAACCAGAGATTCGCAAATGAAATGCCAGTTGAAAAGCTCCTTAGATGTAACTATAAAATGAGAAGCGAAAATCAGATTTATGTAGGTTATTTAAAAAGAAAATCGGTACGACCTACTTAATACATACCTCAATGAGAAAGAATAATTCGTGGTAATTTCATTGTTATTAGATACAAAATAAACTTTATTCTGGGACATGGTCCCTTAAGAATAGCAATTATGAACAAAAAGAAAAAACATATCTGGCCAAAAACTACATTAATAAAAATTAAATAATATATACCTAAGATGGGGTAACAATGGCTTGTGAAGTATTCCTTAACACCATATATACACACTAAAGTAAAGTAAAAACATGACAATAATAATAAATCCATATAAAAATATGGGAAATAAAAAGATAATACAATAAAAATAAGTAAAACAATTGATATATGTACATCAATAAGAATAAACACAAATAAAACCAGAACAGAATAAATAAAGAGATCCCAACGCTTCTCTACCAATCGGATCATTGATATTAAATGTCAATGGAAACCGAGTAGGAGCAATGGACCAACTTGCATTCAGAGCAAAATAAATTATATTATCAATATCAAAAGGTAGGTCATAAATAGTCTTGCCAAAATGCGAGACCAAGACGAGTCTTGGTCTTGTTCTCGGTCTCAGTCTTACGCGAGAGTCTCGAAACGGTCTTGCAGTTACCTATTAGCCTATTACTATTGAGATGTTACTATTTTTCAGATAAGGGAAACCTAGCTAAGGCCGAATGAAAAATTGAGTTGAATGCAAACTTACATTGGTTATACCAATTCTTTACATATAGTAACTAACATGGTCAAGTATTAGTAACTATTTTGCCTTAATTTTTATTCACAAAAACGATTTTTTTTTTTACCAGTCTTCGTGTTGGTCTTGCAACAGTCAGGCGGTCTTAGTCTGTGTATTGCAAAGACCAAGACCAGCTTGGGCACCAGTTATAAAAAGTAAAAAATATATATATATATAAATTGTTATAAATATTAAATTGTCTATAAATTATTTTTTGTATATTTGTACGTTTTAAATATATAATATATAGGTATGTATGTACATGTAAATGTAGGTATAGTTCTTTTTTAATGAATGAAACTTTGTTTTTTTAACCGAAACCCTTAACCTGGTAGAGGTGTCAACCCAGTATTTTTTATTCTCTGGAATTCAATTCTCTTCATTGAGGCTTCTAATTAATCTAGCGGGTCTTATGTCTATTTAAACAGTTGTACAAACGAGGAATAATCTCTCTCTTTTTTTTTTTGGCAGTCCCTTTAAGCAAAGTTTCTTTGAACATTTTCTATGTATGAAAACGTATAAATAAATTAAATTTTAATTTATCCTACGTAAGACCACATGTAAAAATAACATATGATTTAGGCAGAATTTATTTTTAATTAATTACTTAACAGGTTCTAAGTATAAACAGTTTTCATTTTCATGCCCTTTGTAAAGAGTTTCGCATAATTGCAGTAAACCATTACAATAATATTTTTTTAGAAAACAATTTTCATTTTCAAACAAAATTCGAATTTATATTTCCAAGAATCATAAAAAAAAAAAAAAAAAAAAAAAACTACTACTTTTATCCTAAAAATCTGCAATAATATTGGATTGTGACAGAAAAATGCACATCGGTTACTGAAAATACCTAATGTGTTATCTTCATCACTCGCGGTAATCAAATCTACAATATTCTACTTTATACCATCTACCGTAATTTTATTAACAACTTTTTCGATTGAATCTCAAGGAACTTGTATATTATGCAGTCAATTTATCTACAATAGTCTACATCACATTCTCCTTCACTGTCTAGCATACAATGAATATAGACAAAAATTTCTCCATAACTTCATCTCAGAATCTTCTGATAACCACAACATCGAAACCATATTAAACATCGACTGTATAGATAAAGTAAACAAAGTTTACTGTTATATGATGGGAGTACACAAAGTGCATACACAAAATTGTTGATCAAAGCCCATTAAATTATCTATTAAGTGTTTGTTTTTAGTTTTTTATTTAAAGTAATATTTTGTTTATATATATAAATATTTTTATTTTGTATCGTTCTATCATAGTAACAGGTTCATTTAACTATCATTATGCAGTAATCGGTTTATGTTTTTAATTTTTATTGTTTTTCATGTTTTGTAAAACCCATCATAAACATAAAATATTGTAAAGTTGATTTATATTTAAATGATATGTATGTAACTTTTAAACTATATTATTCTTATATATTATGAACTACTAAAACTTGTAACTATATTGTGAAACTTGTAAAACTATATTATGAAAATAGCCATGCTAGGCTCTATTTGTATGAGGAACCCCCCAAAAACAAATAAAAAATTTCTATCTATCTTCTATCTGTAATTGTATTTATAAATTTGTTTTGTTTTCAGATTGGTGTCGCAAAAAGACGAGATTCTCATTGGTAAGTTTTTATAATTTTTATATTATATCCTATTATTACATTCGGTCATTGGTTGTATTTTATTCATTTATCACCAATATTAATAAATAATCATAAGTTATCTATTGATTCAGTCACGTAAACGCTCAGTAACTGTTAATCTAAGTTATTTATCTGAATGTTGATTGGAAAAGAAAATCATCGATTTACTAAATAGAGTCTGAGTAGCCAGAATTAATTTTTTCGTCAAGGTTCTTCAGTCCTCCAAGTTTTGAAAGTTATTTTATATGTCTGAACATCAAATTAGACAGTGGTTTCTTATCTTTATGTACAATTGTATCGGAGTTTCAAAAATTATACTTTTAGTCAAAAAGAATTGAATTATAACGTAGTTATAGATTATTGAAACAATTAAAATTGGTATATATTAAATTTCTCAGTTTTCGACATCTTTAAGGTAACTTTAAAACGTGTTTATCCCGTTTTGAAACCCTTGGGTACTTGATTCAACAATTTCTGTTCTATAAAGCCGGTAAAGATCCCTCATATCAAAATATATGTGGGAAAAATATCCGTATGACCTAGTTTTCTGCATTATTTTTCTAGTTTCCAGCCCATTTAAGCACCAGTTTTAGGCACCCCTCACTCAATTTTAAAAAACATTACTTACTTAATTCAGTGTTCTATTAACGGTGCGAGATTCCTTCTTATCCTCTTCAGCCAGCGGCCTTCTCCTCCTCCAGTCCGTTCCCCTTTCTTGTAGTCCAAGAGCCCTTGAGAAAAAAATCGACATTATTTGATGAAAATTATAAACGCATTTTTTAAAATTATGACCAAAAAAACGATAAATGAAAAGATAATAAAATAATTTTTAATAAATATAATTTTCCATAGAAATTTTTTTTTGTTGGGCTCCTGGCTTTACTAGCCTTTCATCTCTAAAGAGATAATGAAGCTGGCTAAGAAGGCAACAGCTTCGTTAACCGTCTCATGCGCTCCATTAGCCACCGCAACAAGATAAGAGGTAATAGATGTAAGCGTGATATGTTCGTGAGGTCCTAGGAACTGATGTACGAATGATTGGCTCCTGTGTCAATAAGCGCTGGAAGATTGATTTTACCTACACTTACTGTAACGAATAACCTCTCTTCAGCTAAAGATAAGGTAGAAAGGTTGTTGAGCACACGATATTTGAGGTCTATAGTCGAAGAAACAGGGTCAGCAGCGACCCTCCTTATACTAGCCCGTTCTCCGTTCCATCTTACAGTTTGGGAAATATTTCTTTGTGATACCACGAGTGCCGCAACTATAACAGAAGAGGGTTGTTCTAGGCTTAGAACATTCCGGATAACGATGTCCCGTTTGAAGACAGTTCCAGAAAAGGGATTGTACTGTTGCCAATTCTGTTTTTTTCTGATTCAAGATAGTGGATGATGAGGATTCAGGTTTCCTTTGACCATGTTCAGGGGAAGCTGCTTCCTTATCACCTTTACTCTTCTTTTTCTTAGTCTCCACAGTGGATATCTTGCTACTCTTCTTAAACTGCATGCTAGAAGCTTCAGGAGGTTCGTAGGCAGTTTCTGGGAAAGCGCTTTTATCTTTAGTTGGAGATGCACGAAAGGTCTTGGCTCTGTCTTCAATCTTCTCCAATTCTTGCCCCAATTCGAAAAATTTAGCTAAGGATGTCGCTTCAGATCTCCTAATATATAATTGGTATCGGGCAAAAGATTTTCGTCAATTTTCGAAATTTGTTCGTCTTCGGGTTTCTGCCGATTCAATTTTTTGAATAAGGTCCTAATGCTGACGACGTAGTCCATAGTTTTCTCTTGATAGCCCTGAGTTCTTCGATCGATTTCCCTTTTCAACTTTTCCTCATAATCTAGAGGAAAGAATGCAGAACGGAAGGCTCTTTCAAAATCCGCCCACTCTTTCCAATTTTCAAATTCTAAGCGGCATCAATTGAAGGGTGTCCCTTGGAATAGTTCAGGTAAATAATTAAGCAAATCTGCGTCAGATATTTTATAAGGCCGACGCTTTTCATTTACCGTTTCAAGGAAATTATCAGCAGAGAGATTTGAACTATTGTCAAATTTTAGGGAAGTTAAGAATTGTAACGAATAACTCGGGGGGAAAATATAATTAAACATAGCGGTTGGCGGTTTAGACTCTTGTTGATTTGATTCCAGCTCCTCCTTGTTAGTCATATTTTCTTCCGCATTCTCTGAGGATGTCGAAGATATCGAGCACAACCAAGAATTAATCAAAAAGAAATCATTAATCGCTGCTCTTAGGCCTTTAACTTTACTACCCGCTGTTTTTAATTACCTGATTTTCTTTAAGCTAATAATTCAGCCTTTTTTAAATGATAGAGCCAACTTACGCGTGGTTCCTTAACCATTAACTATCATCGAAAATATAGAGAATGAAAATAGTAATGGAACTGGGCAGATAATTACATATGGCGAGACAAAAGATAATTGTGTTTGGTATTTACATTAAGGAAATTTCACTACAATTTAGTTCAGTGTCATTAACCTGAGATGATACATGAAATAATTGGAAAAAGGAAAATTAACAACTTAAATTAATAAACATGCAAAAAACAACACAAAAAATAGCGTACTCTTAAACAAATAAATTAGAGATTTATAAATAATTCATGAGGCTAAAGGCAACTCAAAGTGACAAAATAACTATTTTTAAATCATTAAAATTAATTCAATAAAGTTATAGTTTGTTTCAGAAATTAACCTTTAGTCAAGGTGGGCATAGTGATTTTGATAAGATTGTAACAATGCATAACCTACTGAGTTGCTAGTCTTTAGTTTATCATCTACCTGGTTGCTAACCAGCTTGTTTGTTTAAGCGTTGCTAACCAGTTTGTTTGTTCATGCGTTGCTATTAGTGACAATCGGTAATTATTGACATTATACAAGTACATATATATTTTTATAAATAAATATATGTTTTCATCATTGTCTTATTTATTCTTATCGTTTACATCTCTAATATATAAAGATTTGCTTGAATACAACAATAATGTATATATAAAATCAAGTTATAGTTTTGAAGATATATCAAAATTCGTTTAAGATAAAATATAGATAAAACATAAATTTTGTACAGTAGGTTATGATACTCACTTTAATATTAATAATTAATGCAAGTTAATACCTTTTTATAATAGATAAATTAGATATTTGGCGTGTTCAAGCAATTCTTATCAACTTGAATTACACTTAACCTCATTCTCATTTATCTTATAGTTAATTATTAACATTTATTTACTGCTTTATATACATCTAGGCCCCACGCTTCAGCGCCACTATTTATATGACCAAAAAAAGGATAAATGAAAAGATAATAAAATAATTTTTAATCTTTTTCTAATTTTCTTAGGCCTGGCTTTACTAGCCTTTCATCTCTAAAGAGATAATTATAGAGAATATAAGTTACTTACCCATGATTTGGCCATGATAAATCATTTATTCCACCATGCTAGCTCAGGTGAGAAGGGTTAGGTTGGATATTTGTTTATAAAGCAGCAAAAAAGGTTAACAGACCTATTTACAGAAAGAAATATTTACAGAATTAATAGTATGTACAATAAAAAAAAAATAAAATACAAGGAAAAAGAGTTAATTTAAACATAATTACTATATACAATTAATGATAAAAAGCAAGATATTTAAGATAATAAAAATAGCAAAAAAATATACTTATTTTACATACAATACTATGGCATGCCACATCTTAACATCTAGAAAAGATAGTCAAGATACAAGAGATCTACTAAGATGTAAGAGCACATGCACATGCTAAAATATGAATTAGTCATCTGGTTCGGGAAACAAAAGAGAGTAGTGTTTGTTTTGTTTTCAGTGCTTTCTTAATCTTGGTTACAAAATATTTATAACATTTATATTAAAAAAATCTGGTGCAGTGCGCGCATCATACAATTTTCGCTTACCACCCTCTTCTTATCAGAAATAAGTATTATCAGACAACGGGAAAATGAAAGTAAAAATTATCAACGCTGTATTGATTTATATTTCATTGTGGGTATTTTTATTTGTTTAAATACCCTTATATATACAAATTTTAATATTTTAATCGCTGTAATCTATACAATTAAATATTAAATAATACCAACGAAAACATTTATTTAGGAAAACCGCATATGTATATGTATATAATATTGTCGGATTCCGTACTTCATTATGCTCATGTTACGTATGGAAGCCTGTTTTAATCTTCGGGCCAGCTCGGGTGAGCTCGGCCTCGCTCGTGTCCCTTTATTACAACCATTCTCCGTTACGATCTCACATTTCGTATTTTCCACCTCTCAGCAACTACGGAATTTGAGAAATGATGTGTAAAATCCGAATGCCGAAGAAATAACGAATCCCGATTGGACAGATACAATTGATCTACATTAAAATTGTTAGTAATCAGCGGACGCGGAATTTGATGAATTACAACATTTATTCTATAAGTTTTTTTTTCTCTTAGAGAACTCATTTGTTAGCTGCAGAGCCATTAAATGTAACTTTTCTCAGTTCCTGATGGATTTGGTAAAAATTCAGCTATCGTTGGCCTTGGATACCGACCATAAGTTGACCAAACTAATAAGTTTACATAAATAATAATAATAATATAAAAAAATGCGTTTAGTGTCGATTTTTTCTCACGGGCTCTCGGACTATTGGTCTTCCCTGTGGCCTCTTTCCCTCCACTCTGACCTTGTGAGCAGCCCTGACAATTCTATCTTCAGCCATTAGTGGAACATGCCCAAACCATCCGAGTTGGTTCTTTTGGATGATTTCTTCTGCAGGCATAAGATCCAGGTTTTTCCCTCTATTTTTCTTAAATACCGTATTTCCATAGCTTGGATTTGGCTTGGCCTGAAATTATATTGCCCTTCCCCTGGTTTTGTTCTATTCAGCAACTTTTCAAGCTCCGTGGAATATACTTTGTAAATAATGCTAACATATGGCTCAAAGGTTTTGACATTCAGGATTATCACCTTTTTTGAAAATTGAAATTATGATAGAGACTTCCCAGTCCTTCGGAATCACTATTTTTTTCAATGTGACGTTAAGGAAGAGTTGGAGCAATTCAAGTCCCTTTAGACATATATATCTTAACGTTTCTGACAAAATGTCATCTATGCCAAGCCCGCTTTTCCCAGCTTTAGTGAGTTTATAATCATACTACTGAGGCTTTGGTAGAAAATATTTTGATGTTCCTCATAGTTGCTTTCCATTTTAACTGGATTATCAATTTGAATCACACCTGCTCACTGCAGTACGGTTTACAGTGGAGGTACGATGTGCCCCTTAGTCATGAAGTCATGTCACTTATCGTTTTATACAGACAGCCAACACATCCTAACTGGATAGTCGCTTTCCAGCCATTTTCCAAACTCTTCCTAGGAGACATTTTCTTTACTTTCATCACTACCTCTTTCACTTTCTGCATTTGTTCTTAGTATGCGGAGTATGCCACAGCTAACTTTGCAATTATTGCTTAGATGGAGTTTTTTTCAGTTTGATTTTTTCCTTACGTTGTATCATTTCATCAAGTGATTTTCATTGTTATCTGTCCCAGATTTTTTTTTTCACATCGTCTCCGTCGCCTATAGTATTATTTTCTTTATTGGTGTCCAAGATTCTTATACGTCGTCGCTGTTCTAATTGTGTCTTCCGCTATTCACCTTTTCTTCAATCTAGAACTTGTGGAACGGCAGCTTTGGCACCCTGAGTTTAAAATATTTTATTTTAATTCTAGGTGTCGGGTTTGACGGTCTTGATGTGGTATCGAAGCTATTGAGCTATCCATTATTAGTGGTCGCTATCAATCTTGTAGCCCCTTCTAAGTCTTACGTCTGTTAAGTATTTTCTTTGATCTCGGGGAATTATAAAATATTCAATAATAGACCTTTGATTTCAACTTGGTTCATTTCAGATGTATTTGTGAGGAAAGAAGCTGTTTTCAATGAGCCTTTCATTTACAAGACAGCAGTTAAAAATTCATTACATCTAACCATCCGGTCCCAAAGCACCACCCCACCTTATGAAGCGAAATAAATATTTGGACATGCGAGCGCGAGAGGGAATACCGCTTCAAATGAGCGCCTTTCGCCATCTCTAAACCTTCCTAACGCTTAATATTATTCAATAATAATTGATAATATTCAATAACGACAGTTTTTTTGTTTTTATCATGGTCTATGAAACAAACCAACTTTGGTTCACTCTAAATGATTTTCACTGGAATTTTGTTCACAATTTTTTTATTATGGACCACTATATAACGAAGCTCAATTAAAAAAAAAAATAAATGGCCAGAGTACCTTAATACCGCAGTAGCTTTATTTAATTTCGCCACCCAAATAAACGGACGAGTACCATAAAATACATTAAGTGATAGTATTTTCAAACCATACGTTTTTATTTTTTATTAGTTCTTTTATGTATTGAACAAGTTAATTATCCGCAGATGTACAAATAAACTGTTCAACAGAATAAATGCCATCTAAATAACTGAGCTGCCTCGTGCCATTTATTTTTGTAAACATCCTGTAAAATCCTGCGAGGCATTTATCAATTCTCCTTAAAAGAAACTATGAAGTTTATGTAAGTGAGTGCATTTTTATTCATAGCAATAAAGATTTTACTGACGTTTTAGAGTACTGAATATTAAACCTGTTTATTGTGGAATGGAGATATCTTCTAGGCAATCGACATTATCCTCAGAGGGGACACAATCCTTACTTTTGAGTAGGCTTTCAAATTTTTAGTGTCATGTCCCTTGGTTTATGTACTGTTGCTTGTGAATGCTTTTTTGTTTTTTTAATGAAAGGAGTTAAAGTTTCTCAGGAAACGTCATCTTTTTTTTTTTAATTAAAGTTAAAATATTAATGAGGCTTTTAGTATTTTCTTTCTTATAAATATTTTAAAATATACAAACCATGAATAAATACAAACGCTGTTGAAAACAAAATCATACTGAATAAATAACTGGTCGAAGTTTCGCAAAATTAATGGTCTCAAACTGGTCAGAAACAAACATAAAAACTCTGGGGAACATTTAATTTAGGTATGATATCTAAAAAAATATTTCATAGCATATTGGGTCTTCCTAATTGATATAGTCTAAAACCACCTTAGAACGACTGCTGTTATTATGATTTTTTTCCAATAAATAAAATATATCTTATATCTTATATAGGTTGTAAAAATGAAAATGTATTCTGAATCAATTATAAATAAAAATAAATATTTATAACATTATTGTCAATAGGATATAGATAAACTCGAGAAAGTGTGATAAAAAAAGTAAATTGGCCTACAGGTAAATGTAGATAAAACAAACTACATGAAAGTCATATTAATTTTTGATTTGCATGAGTAGATGTTTGACAAATTAATTTATGTTTTAGTCTCAAGAAAAATAAATAACTCGTATTATTCTGTGAAATCGTTTGTGAAAGTTAGAAAAAAAAAACGTTATATATATTCTTTTTTTTTTTTTTTAAGCAGCGCTAATCAGTTTTTAACTTGTTGCTCAATGTGAGTTCTGAATAATTCATTTATCATTTCGAGCCCAGTTTATTCGTGTAAAAAAGTTACCGTAAAGTGAAACTTTTAAATATTAATTGCATGTTAGCCAACAACTAGGGGCCCCCCTCCCTTCCCTGATTCGTTAACTTTCTTTGAATTTAAAATTATTCGTTAAAATAACTAAAAAGTTCCCAGGTGTTGACTATTTCAGGGACCTATTTACAAGTAATAGAATTGTGAAGATAGTTCTACCTTAACAGTTTGGAATGTAGCGACCAAGATGGCCACAAATAGAAGAGGGCTTAGCTTATAGTCTTGTTTTATTCCCTTTGGTATGGCTCGGACCCTTTTCCATTTATCTGTAAGAGTCCTGCGGCAACCAATGGTGAGCTTTTATGGCTTCAATCTAGTTTGTGATTATACTTTGTATACAGGTTTCCAACTTTTCCTCTAAGCCAACAGGTTTGTTTTATATACCAAAGGTGTGTCCTTTCTTTTAAATAAGTTGTTTATTGATTATTTATTATTGGGTCTACCTTTTTAAAAGTTTATCATGAGAGTATAAATATCTGGATAGGGCCAAACAAACGACCATTAAGGTTTAATGGTCACGACCAAATTGAGCATTTGATTTAAGAATTGGAATTCGATAGTTTGGTGGATCCCCAAAAGCTCAACTGCCTAAGTCCATACAGTTCTTATTGAAGTCATGTAAATGAGCATTTTGTAATTAATTAAAAGCTTAGAGTGTTTGTCATTCTGAAGTGCGTGTAGCGTGTTGAAGTATTGTAAACGTCGATCAGTTGCCGGTTCAACTTTGTGTATGGATTCCAAGTAAGACGTTTTTCCTGGTAGAATCCCAGGTAGAGAATTTATACAGCAGATACAAGTGGGATATCATTAAAGGATACCGTAGGAAACACCATAGGTTTACGATAGAGGCTTAATATGATTTGATTAGATTCATTTGATTTTTTTTTTTTATTCTGCAGTGCACTGAAACGTAGATCAAAATTACCACAAAATTATTTTCTAAACAATCATACATCTGGATTATTTGTTTATTGATAAATATTACATTCTGTCTCATTAAAGGACATTTATAATAGAGTTCTGAGAGCACATCCACACCATATTTACAAATTAAAAAAAAAAAAAAAAAATTAATTTCAAAATAATATAAAGCTAAATAAGAACAAAATAAAATATCATGGTGAAGGAAGAAAATATAAATAATAGCAAATAAATAAAAATAAAATAAAAAGGCTTAGCGAACCCGAAGGTTCGATGCCGACATCACCAATCGCTTATTACACACCTCCTTCCACCGTTCGCCGTCCAGACCCAGTCCCTTCAGATCGGCTTTAATGCAATCTTCCCACCTTCGCTTCGGTCTGCCCCTCGGACGCTTACCATTCGGCACAGCAAATATTAACCTTTTAGGAATTCTCTCGTTACTAAAAATGAAATAATAGTAATAATAGAATAAAAATAAATGAATAAAATAGAATTAAAATTATCTAAAAAAAAAATAATAAAAAAAGTAATGAAAATAAACATCTTAGACGAAGGCATACCTATTTACACTATTTACAGTCGGCCATGGGAACTCCCAACCATACTTGTCCCCCCACATGTGGAGGGAAAGCAAGGCTTCAGGAGATCCCTGCGCTTCTTCCCCAACCACTTCACTGGTATTAAAAGCCAGCGGAGATTCCACAAAATTAATCTTGAGTATATAAAAATCTTCCACGGCAGAGGATTGAATGTGTTGTTAGGTTTCACCATAAACTTAACAAAAGTTGATTTTGGCTATTTATGCTGTGCATTTACGGATGCATTTGATAAAGATTTCAGTTCATTTTCCCGACTGAATACTAGGAAATGCAAAGAGTTAGGTCGTACTAGCATTATCAAAGCAATGCTGGCAAGTGTTTCAGATGACCAGGGCAGATTGCAAATGTTTATTGTATAATATATCTCAATAGGGACCGACAAATCCCCAGCCACTATCTACGCTCCCGGTTTACTACCGGCATAAATCTTCACTCCCCGTACATTTTTCCCCGGTAGGAGAGGAGAAAAAGTGCAGGGAAAAGGCTATCTCTTTTTGAAAATCGAACATTTAAATTGTTTCGCAAATTAAGCTCAGGAGTAATCTGTAACCACGGTATTTAGTAACGCGGCTATTTATACTACCTTAGGTACATTAATTAACTCAATGTACATATACTCGATTTACAAAAAATAACATTTTCCATCCGTATTATGAAAATATCGAAAACTTTGAAGACTTACGGAATGCTAAATGTTAAATGAATCATTGATTCATTATAATACTTCCAGCACATGTTAAAAAAAAAAATAAGTTTGATACTCGTTGACAGTAAAATATTGAGGAAGGACGTGGTCCAAAAATACTTAAATAAAAAAAAAAAACTTAAAACAGTGGAAACTATTTTATAAAACCCACGTTTTTACTCAACTATTCAGTTCTTCGTCAGGAATAGAACAAACAATATAATACATATTTTTATACATTAAGCATGGGTGGGGGGGGGGAGGAGGAGAATAAGATGGGCTTCTGTACAGACTTAAAATATATTAAAAATAACAACCGAACAAAAGCATCCGTTAATAAAGCACAATTTTTCAGTCGAACAATAAAATACTGCATACCTAAAAAATAACTTATAATATTTTTATATATTAGTATTTTTTTTTTTTTTTTGTAGTATGGGTATATTTGGAAAATATATATATATTTTTTTTACTTTATTCATTGAATAATATGGATAATAATACAATCAGCCACTGTTGGAGGGCTATAAGTATTAAGGCTAAAAGTTCTCATTCATACAATATATACAAATAATAGAGAAGTAACTATAAATATAAAAAAGTAAATAAATAATACTGATAAAAAAAGTAAATAAATGAACAAATAAAATGAAATAAAAACTTCTAAACACATTCATAGCTATATATAATATTATAAATTCGCCCAAGAATCTCCAAGCCAGGGTTTTTCCCCCACATGTGGAAGGCAAAGCAGGACTCCAGGAGATCCCAGTGCCACTTTTCCAGCCGCATCACTAGTATTAAAAGCCAGTGGAGACTGAAAGAGGAAACTAGAGCCACAGTGGCTCAACGGAGAAATATGATAACAAAACAACTTAATAAGTTATTTGTTTACATTCGTAACATTAAAAAATAGTGTGAGGGAGGAGGGTAGCTTCCATAAGATAGTTACATTTCGTTCTAGTTCTAGATCTTTAACAGCTAAAAATGAACAATATCAAAACCGAAAATATTTAATATTTCATAGTATTTACAGCCTTAAAATAAATTGAAAATAAACAAAAGCATTCGTTAATAAACACATCTTTTTTTTCATATTCTAATTGAGTAGTTATGTAAAAATTTCCATACAGAAGAGGTTCTCTATAAAATATATTTATCCGATATAAATAATAAAAATGGAAAATCCACAAGTAAGCCTTAAGGTATGAAAAAAACAGATCAGACATGCAGTAGTGTGTCGTACTGTTTGTCGACTTGAAATCCACGAGTTTGGGGTAACTGAGTACTATTCCATGTAAATACTATAAATTAAAAGGGTTGGTAGCTTTATATATCTATAAGCCCTCTCAATATGTACGCTTACAACCTATGTAGGGTCTCTACCTATCTACGCATGGCCGCCATTTTGTATTCCAACGGCTATATGCTGGTATAGGGGCATTTTTCTCATCAGACCTGTGAATTCGATCAATTTATAATGGCAAGCTAGGAAGAAATATGAATAATTTTTTGCCATGGTCTCCCGGACTATAAACATCGAACGAAGAAGAGATGGATCCACGGTGAGTACCTCGACCCACAAGAGGTTAATATTCTGGATGTTGAAATAGCTAAAAGATTTTTAAAAAAAAATAGAGGCAAAAACTCACTCCAGTTGCCTTATCTGTATTTTGAAACTATACTAGGCGGCTACCAAACATAAACAAGATAGAAAATTTAAAACATGGGGAAGGCCTCCAGGATATTAACGCCTTATCTGTCGCTTTCAAAGCATCCTTTGGTTCTGTGGAGAGAGACTGTCTTAGGGAGATCATGGCTGGGTTAGGAGTTCCATAAAAAATTGTTGGATTAACGTGTTCAAATCATCCCAAATCTTTTGTCCTTATACAAGGAGAATTATCATCGAAGTTTGTAACATTTTGAGGTTGGAGGATAAACTCTTGCTGATGTTCAACTTTGTTCTGGAATAGGTTATAAGCATTTCACGAAAAATAGAAAGGTAGTCGTCGGAAAGAATCATAAAATCCTAAGATATGCTGACTAAATCGGCATTTTAGCAAAGAGAAAAAGAAATATATGGAGGGGTTGTTGAGCAAGGTCGTGAAGGACCCAATCGACTTGAAAAGTTCATCAGAAAATAAAATAAGGCTTCAATATACTTAAACAAATATAAATTTCTGGCAAAATTGGATTTTGTCTTAAATCTTAAAGCCAAAAAGAAAAAAATATATATATGTTAGTAAACAATTATCTTTTAGTATAAATGAAAATGACTCAAGTATAAGTCCCTCTCGGCCTTAGCCTACCCAGACTTGTCGACTGTCCAATTTTCCTGATTGGTTTTAGTTTAAATATTTTATACGATTCATTCATGTAGATTATTTGTTATAGATTTTACAATAAGTACTAGTGTGGTGTGGGCGAAATGATATTCTCTCCCTCTCTTATTTATTAATAGGGAAGGGGAGCAATCGTTGAGGAAACTAGTTTTTTTTTTTATGAACACATGGAATTGAGCAGACTCCATTTAATTAACAAATATATTAAATGATTTAAAAAAATATTAAGAGGTACAGTCTAGATCAAGAAATAGAGTGAAACTGTGGAATAAAACACCGTGAGAATAATCCTCTTATAAAAGATTATCCTGAGATTCAACAACATCAAGACTAACTGAGGGAGAGGAATACTTTATTTGTTTAATGATTCTGCCTCGATACCTTGGCTTCCAATAAATCACTGCATTCTCATCAATATATCATAAGATTAAGATACATGGTATCATAATATATCATGGATAGACTGACACCAAATGACAAGTTTATGTTACTATAATATATTTTTAGCTATGAATGTGCCTTACAGCTTTAATACTAAGTACTCTTAAGTGTGGTAAAATGTATCATACCTCGAAAAGAAGATTAATATTATATATATATATATATATATATATATATATATATATATATATATATATATATATATATATATATATATATATTAATTTATTTATTTATTTTTTTTTTTTTTAAATCTGGTGCGGTGCTTTCTCTTACTACTACCCGTCTTTTAGTGTAAATTGATTTTTTAAAATTAAAAAAAAATTAACTTTTCTATAATTATACACCTAAGCCAATTATTATAGAGTTTAATAATTACAGCGAACTATTTATTTTTAGAGAGAAACATTTAAAATAAATCATTAAAGTTTCAATTTAGTTCACTTGGATCTTTTTTCAAATTTATAAAGATATATTATACATCTATATTGCTAATACCATTCACGGAATTATTTATACAATTATTTTATAGTATAAATGTTTCCACATTTTATTTATATTAACTTTGAGAGAGGCTTAATTATTTCAAATAAACAAAATGAAAATTACTTCATAGAAGAAAGCCATTTTGAAAATTCTGATTTAAGATGATTAAGACTACTTAAATGAGGATGAGATCTAGCTGATACTAAATACTATTAAATTAACTAGTTTAATCAAAATCTTTAGAGCCGTTTACGAGCGAGATAATTAAAAAAATATATACAACTATGTGAGGTGCCATTTCCAATATATATATATATATATATATATATATATATATATATATATATTTTTTTTTTTTTTTTTCTAAGCATATTTATTGAGAGATATTACAATCTGTCACAATTAAGGACATTTATAATAGTGTCCAAACCACATTGACACTCCATTTACAATAAATAATACAGTAAAATAATAATCCTAAAAATAAATTTATATAAACTAAACTAAACAAAAAGAAACTAAACTGAACAAAACGAAACTAAGCTAATGAAAATAACAATTCAGATACCCACATTCTTCTATACAATATATATATATATATATATATATATATCTTTATATATATATATATATATATATATATATATATATATATATATATATATATATATATATATATATATATAAAAAATCATTCACTCAAGACTCGGAGATCCAAGCCATCTCCCCACTCGTAGAAGGAAAGGCAGGACTCTAGGAGATCCCGGCGCCCCTCACTCATTACTGGTATTAAAGAACAGTAGAGGCTGAGAAGAGGCGCTATAACCACACATACATGGCTCCAATATATTGAAGTTAGAAAAAACATTAGTGTAGGAATATACTTTAAACACATATTTTCAGCGTATTATAACTTTTTTTTTTTTTTAGATAGGTTGTTTACATACACACCATATAGCGAGACTTGGTAGTTTTTCGTTGAAGCTTAAAACGTGAATTTCTTTTGAAAAATCTGATTCTAAATTTTTCGATATGTCAATACTTTTAGTTTAGTGAATGTTAACAATCTGTTTGATTATATTTTTTATAATTTACTCAGAATATTGTTATGTGCTAAAAATATGGGCAGCAGTAGAAATGACTATGATTTCAGTGACGGTGTAAGGAGAAATACGTTGAGGAAAGTAGAAGGAATATAAGCGAGGTTAGAGCCTAGAGGCGGGAAACGCTTGTTATTTCCCGGCGCCAAATTACTCAGTTCGTGCCTTCGGTCCCTTAAACTGGAAGTCACAATTCTATTATAATTCTTCCTGTCCTTTCCTGATGGAAAAGTTGACTTCTTATGCCGAGTAACAAACTATAGCTACATTTTTTTTTTTAAACTATAAAGGTATTTTTAGGATTATTCGTCCGAAAGGAGGGCGAACTACCATGAATATTTAGAACGCTAAGACACGCTAGTTAAGATACTTTAGCCTGTGATGTATCAGATACAAATCCTTAATATTATACCATCGCTTGAGAATGAAGTAGGTATGGAAAGTTGGAGAGTCTAAGAAATAGCTGAACTGAACCAATGGATGCATTTTCAAAGGTAGACCGAGACGCAAATGTGAGAATTTCGTGATATTTGATTTTGAGGAGGTAAAGGCAGAAAAAACCATACGCGAGCGCCTAGGAGACATAATGTTTAAACCTCATGAGGTAAAAATTTTACCCAGCTCTTCCAAAAAATAATAATTTCTTAGAGCCCAAAATTTAATAACGTATTACATCTAAGACGCTATCAAATACAAAGACACCTGTTTTCGTTGGTGAATTTCTTGAGAGATTTTTAACACATTCACACCATCTATACAGAAGATATAAAATTAACAAAAGTAAAATAATAATTAAACAATAATCAAAAACTGTGTACAATAAAAAAAAAATATAACCTAAAGATAAGTAAATTAGAAATATAAAACACAGTCATACCTATAGACAATCAGGCAGGGAACCCCAAGCCAGGCTTCTCCCTCCAACTATTGAAGGAAAAGCAGGACTCCAAGAGATCCCTGCGCTATTCTCTCAACCTCGTCACTGTTGCTAAAGTCATAGATACTATACATACACTCATGTCTTGAGTGGAGAATCTGGCCATTGCCAGAACTCCAAGATATATACTACAAAAGATCTCTGGGCCACTACCTCTTCAACCTTCGAGGAGGATTGTAGGGATGAGTGGAACTAGATTGTGCAAGGGGATTTGGATGATTTGTAAAGTTCTGATAAAATTTGGAAAAATTTTCAGGGATAAGGTCTAGGACAAATAGGATATTAATGTAATGATGTAGGGTTTTGTTGATTACATAGAACGGAGCATCAACTATTGTTCGGACTTTGGATTGAAAGGATTGGATATCTTTGGTATTAAAGGTAATTATTTACGAACGGTCCTCCACTCGCCATCTTGGTTGAACTGATATTATGTCCCGTGTTCTGATAACGTTTACGAAATCTAGCACCAGAAAGCGCCACTATTGCGGAGGGGTTGTCTTGTCCCCTCCACCTTACCTCTGTTTTCAGTAAATATAGAAATTAGATCGTTTAGGTTATATATTACCCGCCTTTTTTTAAATTAACCATTCCTTACCCACCATTAAATAAGCATCGATTGAACACCCATTTCCATCTTATCCACATAATATTTTTATGCTTATACTTTTTTTATATCCACATAATATATTTATGCTTATACTTTTTAGATATATTCTGTCACATTTTCAGTCTAATGTGCAGCATACTGTCTTAAACAATTTGTTAAACATTAAACAACTTCATTAACTTAAATTTTTAAATATTTGATGGTTGATCATTGTATATTTTAGATATTTAGATTGTATATATTCAATTTTTAAATACTTTATGCTTGACCATGCTATATTTTAGATTGTATGTACTAAAAAATTTACAATTTTCTATAAGTGTTTTAATGCTGGATAAGGGTTATGTTTTTCATTTATATGTTACTTAAATCTTCTAGCAATAAAACACATTTTCAGTCTACTGAGGTACATACTGGCATTACCAGATTCTAAGGGAAATGTTTCAGGATCATGTAGGAGAGCTCTAGCGATTCATTTAATTTTAAATAATCAAAGAAGAAAACACTACTGACATTCCTTTAAATCTGAACTTGTCAGCAACATTACGAGTTCTTAGCGATTGGTCCCTTGTATATTCCCAAGCCAAAACATGAGATGAAGTAAAACCTAAATCTTTCATAGGTCTATACTTCATTTATATAACTAAGGGACATTTTACATTTTATGAAGAAGAAGGTAATGAGTTACGTCTGGCGGAATACACATGATGAAGATAACTTACACTTTCTTGCCTAATAAATCATTCTGACAGGATTCAGAAAAATTAATGAGACAATACAATATAAAAGTAGATATAGATAATGTAAGTAGACAGCAATGGAAATGGCTAGGAATAACTGGTCATCTGGTATTGCCAGTATGTACCTGAGTAGACTGAAAATGTGTTTTATTGCTAGAAGATTTAAGTAACATATAATTGAAAAATATAACCCTTATCCAGCATCAAAAGCATTATAGAAAATTGTTTAATTCTTCTTGCTAGAAGATTTAAGTAACATATAATTGATAAGTATAACCCTTATCCAGCATCAAAACCCTTATAGAAAATTGTTTAATTCTTCCTGAATTGTATTAATATTGGACATACTTAGGTAATGTACAATTAGAGATAAAGTGTCACAATTAAAACAAAACTTAAGTTAATAAACTTCTTTCATTTATGATAAGGAAAGCGAAAAGCATTAATAATGCTGAATCTCGAAGCTATAAAACAAAAACGGACAATATATAAACACTACAATTATAAATAATATTAGTAATATATAATGGTAAAAAAAATTGATGTAGGTAATATGTGTAAATAATAACATGTGAAATATAAAGTTTGGTTAATCGATATATTGAAGATACAAAGAAATCGACAAGTTAAAAAAAATGGTGGGCTCTATATATTGTAAAGGTTACAATTGGTAATTATTTGTAATGAACGTAAGGTGGAGGGGACAAGACAACCCCTCCGCAATAGTGGCGCTTTCTGGTGCTAGATTTCGTAAACGTTATCAGAACACGGGACATAATACCAGTTCAACCAAGATGGCGAGTGGAGGACCGTTCGTAAATAATTACCTACATTACATTAATTACCTACATTTGGGCCACTACCTCTTCAACCTTCGAGGAGGATAGTAGGGATGAGTGGAACTAGATTGTGCAAGGGGATTTGGATGATTTGTAAAGTTCTGATAAAATTTGGAAAAATTTTCAGGGATAAGGTCTAGGACAAATAGGATATTAATGTAATGATGTAGGGTTTTGTTGATTACATAGAACGGAGCATCAACTATTGTTCGGACTTTGGATTGAAAGGATTGGATATCTTTGGTATTAAAAAAAAATATTAAAATCTCATATAATAAAAATTAGAACTTTTTTTTAATTATTTCTTTAAGTTATTGTATGAATGAGAACTTTTAGCCCTAATATTTATTGCCCTCAAGCAGTGGCTGATTGTATTATTATTCAATAAATAGATTATTAAATTAAAAAAATTAAATTTCTTTAAGTTATAGTAGATAATTTTGATATGCATATTTTTATGTTGAAAACCGTGTTGTATGTATAATAACTATGGTCAAAAGACTTTGAGGGCGGAGAATTATAATGAAACATAGAGGAGTGGGCGATATATGTCAATCAGGACTATATGTCATGCGACATATGTCGTCCAATGGAGGGTTAATAAGAAAAAAAGTATAAATTGATTAAATTAAATTTAAATCTTAAAATAGTGCTCAATGACGCATCTTCGATAACCATAACAAGGCTATTTGGTATGAACTACTCGAAAAAAGACAACCCATATCGGAGTACCTTACGCACAACGATATCCCTAAGAATGGGTTTCAGTATAAGAAGCTTACAGTAAATACCTACGAATCCCGGCAAATCACCTTTTTCCCTTCGTCCGAAATCTACTACTTCCGCAACCTTCCTTTAATAATATAGTATTTGGGGCTTCCACCCGGGTCGGGTGCATAATACTTGCCGTTTAAGGTTGCATTACAAGTTTAAGGTTTTTGTTTAAAATTTAAGAGTTCATTATAGAAACGACCATCGGTATAAAATGAATCTTTATACATGCTAACATAAACATCGGTCTAAAACTAGCTCATTTAAAAAAAAAAAGTATTCATTTATTTGGCCTTTGAGGCCCCAATAAAACCCTACGGTCCTCAACGCCTGTTGGTCATTTATTTTTGTTCTCTGGAGTTCAGAAACTCATTAGAAGAGGGAAGAAAAAATAATAATGAAATAGAAAAATAATAATAAATAAATAAAAATTTAATAAAAAAAAAATATATACATTTCTCTATATTTTGTTAAATAACCTATGGGTCTTAAGAATGTTTATAACAGCTTTTATATTTGATTCGTTATTATTTAGTATCACGGAAATATCCGGTCTAAAAGATAATTTATTTAAGCTTTAGGTGTAATAAGGGCATTCCTGAAAAATATGAATCATATTGAGAGGACTATTGCTGTCAGTATTGGCATGTTGGAAGTGTATATATATATATATATAGTCGAAGTCGTATGACCTATTCTTAACCTAGTCAAGGCGACATTTTCTCTGCAATTAGAACGGTTTTATATGGTCCAGGGCTTTACTATTTTACCGTTTGAAAAAAATCTTTGACTACCATATGAGATTATGGCTCATAATGGTGATAAGTATAGACCGGATTTCCATGTTATTGCACTTTTTATTCGCTTGCGTGTAAAAACTCCGGACCAGAACATCTATCCGTTTCAGGACCAGTAGAATAACATATTTAAACTTTATATTGAACGAAATTGAACGTTTTGCCGTTCTTGCCTTAAATTACAAGATTTTGATTTAATTTGCATTAAACTGCACTTTTGTAATAAAATAGACGATTTATAAATACAAATGTATAAGTGAGTGTGTTAATAATTATTTTACTATTTCCTTACTGTTACTTTTTATTTTACTATATTGTTTTTGGATTCAAATTAAATTCATTATTCAAAATAGAAAAATATGAGGAAGGCAAATAATTCTGTATGAAGTAAAAAATCGTATTCATTACAAAAGGAAGAAGTAAACACAAGTAAGATCTATTCTTGGAATGGAACTTGCTTAAAGTATTGGATAATAAAAAGCTGTTTTCCTATAATTAGCTGTTTTGTTAGTAAGAAATTTATAGTTATTGTTTTGGCTTCATCGTTCAACCATTCCACATCTCTTCTCGCTTTAAATTGATTTGTAGAAATTTCGTTATAAAAAAAAAATTGATAATGCTGAAAGTAAAATCTAGTCTCTCGTCAAAAATTAAAAAGTGGATATAAAAATAACCTGTTTTGAAATGTGAGGACAAAGAATTCGATGAGAAAGTTCTAGACACCTTTTGAAAAATCACCCAGTTGATAGGAAATCACTGATAGACGCTTATTGTGGAACAAAAAAATAAAATTTTCATTATTATTTTTAATAAAAGTTTTTTTTAAATTTATTTATTACCAGATCGGCCTGGTGGGCCTTACATGGTTGTTGTAACAATTTGATGAAAAAATAAAAGTTAAATATCTAAGATTGGTCTGATTGATATAATATATAGGTACCTATAATTCCTGCCTTCATTTATTCCTTCAAACCTTCAATATTCTGCATAATTTGATAATAATCGTTATTATAATAAACATTTCAATTTTTTTTTCTAAAAAACTGTCGGTTAAATGAAGATCTGATAAGATTCCGATGTAGTAATATTGATGATTTTACACGTTTTAGGAATTAATTACACAATTTTACGTATTTTGGATTTTTACTACACGATTTTGCACATTTTGAGTTTTTTACTGCACGTTTTTCCGAATTTTTACTGCACGAAAATCCGGTCTATAATGATAACTTATCCCAGGTTATTATCACTTATAAGTCATTTAAAATCACACATATCTGGAGTATATCCTCTAATATTGCCTTTTAAAATTATTAGTTTAAATAAATAAAATAACGATGAATAAATATTATGGTATTTTAATGTTTAATAATGTCCAAAGCTTTTGGACCTAATACACCTCTCCTAGCTGATATTTTAAAAATTTACTTTTCCATTTTTTGTGACATATTTGAATCTGAAAAAAAGTATCCTCTTTTGACGCTTGCTGAAGTTTTATGGAAAAACTTGAGTAGGTTAAACATAAAAGCAATATGTCATGTATTATATAAGGCAATTTCAAGCCTTATAAAATTTTGTTTATCTTTCTTCTTAAAGAATATTTAAACATGTGACTCGCTTCCCCTAAGTTGTGACCCTCTATAACTGTCATAAGTTTCTATTTTCTTAGCGGCTTTCCATTTATACATTTTCATTTAACCACTCTAGGATTGTCGCAAGACACCAATTATACATTAGACATAAATCGAACAAAGCCCTATTTTTCTTTAAATATTAGATAAAAAGTAAATCTTACCATAAAAAAAAAAAAAATCGGCAGCTACGCTCTCCTCAGACGTTTCAAAAAATACATCATATAATTATTATATAACTTCCATCTTATAATGTTGCCCATTGATATTTAGTTTTATATTTTATTAATATTCGACATTAGTTTGCTTTGAATATTTATTGAAGGAAGAATAAATTAAATTGTTTAGTTTTTTTTTTCATTTAGCACAAAAGCTCTGCAAGAATGAGATATATTTTCAAAATTAATGTTTTTACTTACAAGCACTATTAAAAAAATAATTGCTTGTTTTATTATATAATTCTTAAGTACGGAGCTCTAACCCCGAAACTGGTTGAAAATTTAAATATGATGGGTATTGAAAAAACAAACAAATAAATAAGGAGTAAGTGATTAGAAATGGTACAATTTACAATAAGTCATACGAGCATATTTATAAGTCTTTCTTAGAAAGTGATTGAAAAATTTCTTGTTACATATATCTTGACCGTAACGTAAAGGCTATCCCCACTCCTCCAATTTACCATTTTATTCCTCTTTCCTCACTCTATCTCAGCTCGGCATCTAATAGCTTGTCAAAGTAAAGATATTTAAAACAAATAAATGTTTGAATTAATGTTTAACAATTTTAAAATTATTTTTTGATACTCTTATATGCTTACGGCTATAAAAAATTTGCATGTATAAAAAATTAAAAAGTTCTCGTTAAATGACATCAGGTGTTTAAAGGAAATTTTTGGGTCCACAATCACTGTTGTACTACACCTCAGTCCCCGGTTTTATCTATGCAAATTTTCTTTTACCCTTCCTTTTTTTTTTCTTTCTTTTTTTTAGACTGGTTAAACAGCCTAGTTTGCTAAACACGAGAGTTTCTAAACGCAGATTTAAGTGCTTATACAAGCATTATTACAAATATATTACTTACATTTCCAGAGGGTGGACTTCTAACACTTTCGACCCGCACGTTTTAATTAAATCGATTTTATGAATGGATGAATGTAAATGGAATTTGACATATTCGCAAATATCCTATATTGAATTCTGAAGAGTAATAAAGTTAAAAATTAGAATAATTCGCACAGCTGGAGGGAATTTGATTAAATTGATGCTCAACCGTTTTTAATCAAATATTTGAATAATTATAAAGAGCCGTTTTAGATAAAAAATAAGTAAGATTTAATTTATTTTTTTTCTTGTAGAGGTTCATGTGATATTACATATCCAAATTTACTTGTTGTTTTTTTTTCAACTTAATATTGCAGGAATTACAATAAATATATATATATTTATATATTTTTTAGAAGCATAGCTTGTGAATCAACACAAAAATAAACATAAAAATAAAATCTACAATAAATGTAATACGGCAGCATAAAAACTCTTTCCGATTCTCAGGGGCGATGGATTTTGATAAATGAGATATCGAACGAAAGGAAATTTCATGGAGAACTAACAAATGCCCATTTCGATACTTCAATTCTTACAACTTAAATAAAAGTTGTTACTGTCTTTAATTTGGAAAAAATCGTTTCCGCAACAAACCTGCCGGATGCTCAGTGGAGAAGGCAGGGTTCGAAAAAAAAAAATCAAGAGTCAATTAAATTAAGAGTCTAACGAGCGTCACGCTATTTAATTGGTTGAATTTGGAAAATAGCGATAACCATAAAAAGGAAAAAATAAATAAATTTAATTTAAAAAAAAAAAAAGATTAGGACGCGGAGTGAGCTACTAACTCGGAACCTATGGGTTTAAAAACATATCTTAATTAACCTCATAACCTATCGAACCTTCTTACTCGGTTAATAACGACTTTCCCTAATCCCTCGAATCGGGTTTTACAGTTCTTTATTACACCTTAAAAAGAAAAGAATATAATATACATAAAATGTGAAAACAAACTGAAGAAACAGAAGAAAATAAAATTGCCTATTATTAATACTAATGATGAATTTACTTATTTCTAATGATTTAAATAACTGTTAAAGGAAATGAAAATTATGAACAAGAAATTAGATTTATAAGAAAACAAAGAAAATACAGTTAACTTTAATTATCAAGGAAAAGAATATAAAATTATTATAGAACTAAACATTAACTTATGACTATACAATAAACCAATTACAAATATTTGGGGTAAACAAAAATAGATAGAAAAAAACTTATATTTACATATTTACAATATCCGACTGGTTGAACTGTGCCCAATTGGCACATAGGGTTATCAAAAGAATCGGGATCTTATTCGAACTAGCGTCGTCATTGTCTCCCCAGTCCACCTCTTTAAACTGTGAAAATGTTCATTCACCAACTTGTAAAATCAAACGGCACCCGTCACTGATAATCACAGGTTCGTGGATAGTAAAAGAAAATCCGGTGTACACAGTAAAACTAAAGTATTTAACACAACCAAATCTTTAGCGTGCCTCAAACGCCATCTCTCTCTCTACTGTCTTTTGTTTTTTCTCCCGATCAGCTGTTGGCTGTTACACTGACTTAAAAATAATATTTACAACTAATACTTCAAACTATGACTTATTATAAACAATTACATATCATTAAAACTAATACTAAATACTTAATTTTATATTAAACCCTCTTCGAGTTAATAAAAAAAAACTTATTATTATTTATGAAAACTAAAAATTATTTTACGAACTAATTTTTTTTTATTTCGTTTTTCGTTACAGTTTCAATATTTTCTACGATCAAAGGAAAAAAAATACTTCATATAATTAAAAAAACAAATTATGTTTTTTTTTTTGTTGTATCGATATTTTCAGGTTGTTATATATCAATCGATTCCTTTTTTGTGTGTGTAGAATACGAAATAAAAATACTATTGTCATGGGATAGCTATCCTGTTTTGTTTAGGGTTTAAAAATTTAAATATTGGTGTTTATTTATTATAGTCATCGGTAAAGTATAATTCAGTTTAAAATGTAAATGGATGTGAACAGATCTATGACCTTTAAGGCACTTTGGATAATATACACAGAAACTTTTCGATAATTTTAATGATTGAAAAATAAATTTGCCGAGTCAAAGTGGCTCTTCCCCTCTTCCCGCGGCCTATACTTCCTTGGAAATTTCTTATACCAAACGATCAACTCCCAGCACCCTTCCTATATCTGTTGTCTCCTCCAGCCTAAACCCTTAGTCCACTCAATAAAAACGAGATCCCGTGTTTCTGACCTCTATATTCCATTCTACAGGACAAAAACCTATGAACGTTCCTTCTTAGCCCGTTCCGTCTCCTACTGGAATTCTTTGCCACATAACATCCGTCATGCCTCTTCCCTGTCAACTTTCAAATTCCTCCTTTTCCAATATCTCCTTACATCCCAAACAGAAGATTTACCACCATAAATTTCATTTTATGAACTGAACTTGCGTGAAGTAAATAGTTGTGCCTACTACTAAGTTTTAACATAAAACAGCAATGATCTTTGTCACCTAGTTTGACTATTATTTTTACTATTTATGTATTTTTCTCTTCTCCTCAGGTTGTGCTTTTTCTTTCGGGTATATATGCTTATATTTTATATTTTTGTCTTTATGTGTGACAATATGAGAATGTACGTATAAATAGTTCCTTTTATTTATTTTACTTTTTTTTTTTTCCATTACACCACAAGTATCCTAAGATTTTATTTTATCTTAGTGTCTGCATATTATTATATAAACCACTGTAGATATTATTACATTTTGTATTAAGTTAGTTTTCTATTAGATAGCCTATTGTTTATAAATTGTGTAGTTATGTATATATAAATATGTAATTTCTCTTTTTTTTTTTTTTTTTTTTTTTTTTTTTTTCATCACAATTAAGTAATTTTAAGAAGATTTTATGTTCATTTGTATATATATTTTATTTTTCACTGGTTACATACTTTTTAAATAATGTATATAATATTAAAATTTTTATAAGTTAGTTTTTGGCCAGATTTGTATTTTACTTTGTATTAACTCAATATTGTTATTCTAAAGGGACTTAGTCCCAGAATAAAGTTTAATTTTCTATTCTATTCTATTCTAAATATCCAAGTTATAACATCTACATTTTCACTAAGTGAGAGAACAAAGGCTCTTCTAATGTCGATTACACGTCAAATGCATTAAAGGGAAGTATCAAATATAGCCATCAAATCTAAGAGTTCTCGCTAGAGTGTTTACTACTTAGAAATGTATCACCAAATATGAAACATTTTTTTTTTAAATTGTTAAATATATTTAGAACATGGCGACGGAGGTAATATAGCCAATACCTTGCTTGACTTGAAGTGTTGGCGAACTCTGTTGGGAGTGTAATTGGCACAAATCTTCACCTTCAGAGGATGTGGTTTCAGAGACCCCCTTCCCCCTCAAACTTATCTTATTATCCATACACGGAGTTTCGCACCCCCTAGATACTCCCCCCAAGGTAGCTTACTCTTTCTAAGATAATGACGATCCTTGAAAGGTCGGCATTATTATTCGGAGGTGGAATCCGAGAAGTCAGTTATTCAACAGCAGCTATCTGGTTTCGATTTCAGTAACCCGTTCTTTTGAAGAATTTATTTAATATCTATCCACTTTTTATAAACTTCCAGTTTAAAAAACTATTTTTAAATTTTCCAGCACCCGTACCGAAAACTTTGCATAATAAGTTCAGAAAATTAGGTGCCTATTTAAATATATTATAAAAAGAAAATTCACTTTTATCTCATTCTAAAAGTATATTTCCATATAGATAAAAAAAAAAAAAAAAAAAAAAAAGCACTGGAATACGTTATTAGAAAATGGTTATTCTTTGAAAATTCAACTTGGGTTCAGAAATTTTAGTAAACCCATGACCTCATGTCCTACAGTATCTTTTAACAATTACCGATTTATCCCGGTTGAACAAATCCGAAACCTAGAACTCCACCTAGACAAACAACGCACTTGGAATCCTCAAACAAGACTGAAACGACCAGAAATTGGTCAACGTTTCCACTACTCCAGCACTTACTAGACAATCGTTCTAAGCTTTCAATTAATTACAAATGACTCATATATATATGCAGGGATGCCTATCCCTCAAGTTCGATGGCACAAGAAACCTAGCCCCCCCCCCTTCCACAATATTACATTGCTCACCTTTTCATAAAAACAGAGCAAGAGAAAGTAGTATTACAAAAATCGTTGACCATAAACAATTACACTTGCGGCGGCCTGCTTTTTTTTTTTTAATTTTCTCCTTGCTCCTTATTCTGAAACTTTTCATTTCGATAATTCCCCATTGAAATGTGCCCTCCCTCAAAAATTCAAAAAACCGTCAAAATATGCCCCCCTCATAATGTGTGATGGCACAACTTGCACCATAAAATCCCCTTCTGGGCATCCCTGTATACATGACTATAATAAGGCCAATTCGGACATAAGGAATTGAGCTTTGGGGCTCGACTAAACCACCGAATTCCTGTCGTATCCAATCCTTACAATCCAAATGCTTTGTATAATCCTCAATGCTCCCAACTTTGTCACGAATAAAATCATCCATAACAACCTTAATGTAACCGTATGTCTCCGATTTGGCTTAATCCTGATACCTCCAATTCCATAATAAACTGCAGAATCATCCGAACCCTCTCGTTTCTAACCGTGATTTCTCTTCGATCCCTGATTATCTCCCAAGGAGTTGAAAAGAATATGGTCTCGTGATCTCCTTATGCAGACATATTATGAGAGTGCAAAATTCTTGTATACGTATTTATATTCTAATATAGTTGTAAATATCATAAAGAAATACATTTTTTTTAAATGATTAATTTTTAAAAATTTGTTTTTTTGTCATGTTAATTGTATTTATAATAAAAACAATACAACTTCATTTAAATATAAAAACATGCAATGCAACTTATAATAACATAAAAAGTCGTACAGAAACGAATAAACGATTATTAATTATAAGAATTTATGTTAGAAAAAAAGCACTTCTTTTCGGTCTCGCAAATTATAAAGTAAAGCCAAATTAGTTAAAGTTATTCCTCCTTTTGTAGACATATAATTAGAGGCTGCCAGTGGGAGATTTCTCATCAAGAGTTTTCGCATCATGTGCACATTTATTAGATCTATTATTATTTTAATACATGATATTTTGTATTATCATGAATAAATAAATAATAAACAAAAAATATGTTTAGAAATACGGGCATGCACTATGACTGCGCTATGATATTGTGAAGGTTAGATGCAGAGAATATTCAACTAAATTAAAAAAAAAAAACTGACGGATGCTATTAATGGATTAATAAATTAAATTACTTAAATTTTAAAAATTAACTTATAATTTTTTATTATGTAGTTTTTCATTAGTGAGTTTTCCCATAGTCGTCCCACTTTGTAAGGCGGAATCCTGTTATCACACTGACAGGTATAATGGAAGTAATATTGAATAGGAGTTATTTTAATGTAAAAAAAAAAAAAAGATTTAAAGGGGAGGAGGGAAGGAGGAGGAAACCGATACGTAGAAGGGAGTATTGTTTTAAGGATGATCTTATAGATTAAGATTTTGATGGCGTTCCTTAGAGTGGGGTGGTGTGCAGCCTGCGATCAATGGCTGCGTCTGAATCAAATCTCTTAGTTTTTTTTTCACTAAGCCTCATTATTATTATTGCCACTAATAAATTATAAAATAACTGTATGCATTAATTAATAGAAGCTATTTATAATATGATAAATAATTAGCCATTTTATTTTGGCCAAATAATATGTCCTTTTCTAATGGTCTAGTATATTTTTTATCATTCAACCTCTCATTATCAGTTTATCTCTCTTCATTCTCATCAAAATTTTGTTATTGTCGAATGTGGTTTTATTGATGCAATATTTTCGTGAATAAGTAAATGTGTATATTATACCTTACAAGTGTTGAATAATAAAAGAAAACACCAAATATTTATTCTGGATCATTTTTTTTTTTTTAAATAAACAATGTCATTGAACCTCGTTTTCTTGTTTATTTTTATTTTTTCAGAAATTGACGAAATACATAATTATATTTAAAATTGTGAGAAAAAAAAAATCAGAAATATCAACCTCCTAATAAAATATTTTCCAATTTTATACCGGTTCCATGAACAGATTTATGATTTAAAAATACTCAGAAAACAATAATTTAGAAAGAATACAAAATATAATAATAACTCTTGAAATACTCGGAAAAAATTAAATGAAATTAAATTTTAAATATTTTTCCTTGGAATAGATCATATAAAATAATATGAACGCACAATATAAGTAAAATTTATACTGTAATTCTATAGGGAGAATCGTTTTTGGTGATAGATCGTCCATTCATGTGAACAAATTAACAATGTATGGACGCTTTTTGACTTCTAAAGGATCGGATAAGATAAACAAGCAGGAAGTAATCTCGTCGTTGAGGGAAAAGGATTTTAACTCGGAATGCCTACTGGAACCATGAGAGGACGAAGATAAATCTAATGAAACAATTCATTCGTCTCTTTAAAGGTCATTAATATAGATGCAGAAAAGGATTAGTGAGAGTAAAGATACCGAAGGAACACCACGCCCTGGTATAAATGAAGGGAAGAGAGATTCATTGGTAATAAATTAAGTGAACCGAAAGCTTTTAAAGAATAAAAGAGAAATTTAATAGTTATTTTCTATTTGTCTATGCAACTCATGCAGCAAAGTATATTATTATACTTATATTATAACTTAGTTAACATATTAATATAGTTCACTGAGCTTCCAATGCAAAGGTCCCAGGTTTGAACCCCGGCTTATGGCAGAAAATTTATTTATCTGTTTCATTGGCCGTGGGGCGACCCTGGGTCGGGAGACTCTCCTGGGGCACACCCAGCCTCTATAAAGTGGTTACCCTTAATTAAATAATTAATTAAGGGGAAAAACCTGGCGGTTGAGCGTGATCTCGGTCAAATCACCTCCTTGCACAACAGTTGACTTAGAAACAGTGCTTTCCCTAAATAGTACTGAACCCCAGACCTTTCATGGGTTATAGTGGTACAGATTTTTTTTTTTTTTTTTTTAATATATTATATCTGGAGAGCAATGAAAATAGTTTATTTGCAAAAGGAAGTTGTAAGTGGACTAGTGTATTGAGAGTTTTTGAAGATTTGAGAGACCGGATGTTGTCTAAAGTTGTAAACTATTGAGAAAATAGAAGTTCTAATGAACGGATGAATATCATTCCAATGTGTATGTGTAATAGAAATTCAAAGAGAAAAATTCAAAAGAACTGGAAATATGACAGAAATACATGGTTGGAAACAGTAGGAATAATTTAGAATGCTGGCGTATGATATAAATGGAAAAAAATTGTTATTATTGAAAAAAACTTGTATTGTGCCTTGTGCTAATAAAAATAATATTGTTAATAAAAGAATATCAATGATCTATTCTTTATTTTTTTATTATTTTGTGCGTGCAAGTAACATTGTTTGGCGACTGTGACAGGAATCTGTATTTGTTTAAATAACGAACATAGTTTAATTATTTTGAAATAAATCAGCTCCAGGCCCTAGAAATTATTTTGGACTTGAGTTGAAGGAGTGTACTTTTAAGATAAAATATTTATGAAATCGAAATATTAAGTGTACCAAAGGAAATTTTACGAATACTGCTTGGGGAAGATTTTGTTATAGGAAACAAGACAGAAAAATTTTTTGCGTCTGAAGGAGGGTCATAAGGGTAGACTTTGAAGTTACTATAGTGAGATATGCATGCCAGACGAAAGACCGTGTAAGGTTTCGAAATACTTGAAACAGGAGTCTTCCTAATAATTGCAAATGCTAGTGCCTTTGAAACCTCATTGGAACATCTATTTTCCTCATCAACGCTCTCATCTCTGGATTAATCTAAAGAGCACTGAGGGATGTCTGAAATTAGAGGTCTTGAATAGTGCATGATGATTCAGGATTATGGAGATTTTACAGGAAAGGAATTTATTCATTTTATCTACTATACTCAATCCACTTTTTCATCAATGGTCAGAAGGATTAGACAGGCTCTAAGAATTGAGTCAATAAATCAAGAACAGGATATGAAGAACCAGCGCTTCAGATTAACCAGAGAGTAGAGAGACGGTTTCGCTATTATTTTTCTTAAGAAATAGTTTAGAAGTGGAAATATTAGAGGAATCTTGATGAGATTATGGTACGAAAGGAAAGATACTGGATTATGAGAGGAGGATGATAAGGGTTGGGAAGAATTTTTGTTATAACAAGGGTGTAGAGGAGGAACGAGTACAGGATGCGATGCAGAAAGGTCTAGATAGCGAATGAAGACTAAATGAAATTCAGAAAATTGATTATAGCTGAAGACACAGGCAATGGCTATGCAGGCGTAATGGACTGAAAGTATAAAAAGAGGATCGGGGAGTAGAATCAAATCGGACTTGGGGAGGGTAGGTGTGCTATGAGACGTGGAAATGAATCAAAGAAGATTTTAACAAATTGGAATTTTAAATGAGGAGTAGCGGTAGAGGGCGGTAGAAGGGGGGGGGGAGGAGTCCAAGGAGAAATTTTGCTTTCTCTGACTATCATGAATGAAAATACTAAAACATGCACCAATAATTTAAAACAGAATCCAAACTTCATCTCTCTAAGGCCGTGGTTACACTGGACACGTAAATCATACGACACGATGGAAAAGGGGCTCTGAACTGTCTGTTCGAAAAACATACACTTACCATGGCAACGTCACGGATTTTTAATTCATCCATTATTTCATGTTTAACCTTGTACAATATACGTACTAGATAATAGTTTAATTTCATGAAAATTGTTTATTATATTAATATATGTTGATTTCAATATAATTTATTCCATAGATAATCAAAAATTAATTCAAATTCAGTATAAAAATAACAGAACAATAAAAATAAATTTCATTAATAAAAATGAAAATATGTAGTGGCATGTAATAGAATAAATACTAAGTAAATAGAATTGAACATTAAGAATATTATACTTTTGTTTTAATACTTCAAAGAAAAACCAAAACTTATACTTTATATATTATTAGGATTATGCTCATTAGTATAATTTTAATATATCATCTAAAATTTATGGCCTTATATATGTATCTGGTAATGTATGCTAATTCCAATCACTTTCTTGTTCTATTGCTGGCTGCACTATTTAATGTTTATTATCAAAATCAGGTCTATGGTTCTTTTTAACACTACTTCTAGCGATGGCTGTGTATAATTTTAGCATTACTTATAAGTTACTTCAGTCTATTTGATTAAATTGTGTTCTATTCTTCGATATTTAATACTTTTGCAAGCAATGGATACATTTTACTTTACGTAGATAAGTAGGATATGGGTTTTACTACAATACATTTACTTTACGTATAAAATCTTTTTTTATTGTTTTCCAATCGTAATTTTAATATTAGTTATATGGTTATTTATTTTATTATTATTGTAAATTTTATTTTATTGTTTATGCAATAATGTTTATGCAATTATTTTTTGTAACAAAAATAATACAATTAATGGCTAGGCAAAAATAGTTTTTTTTACAGAATGGTTTGGATAATTTATTTATTGATTGGCAAGAATTGAAAGAATGAAAAATAAATTAGTGAATTAATACGTTAATTCACTTGGTAACCTTTTACTTTTTTTATTTAAACATTGTTGCAATAGTCATGGATGTTTTTGTACTGAACAGTAGAGCCGTCGTATCGTGTCGTGACGAATCCAATGTGACAACTGCCTAAGACGTGTTAAACCAGGAATTTCAAAAAATAAATATAATATAATATTAACGTTTCCTTTTTGATACTAAAAGTAAAGCTTTATTCCTTATTTTTTTCTTAGGTGAAGATGGAGTTCCGAAATTTGGGGGAGGGGGAGGGAACCTCACAATAATGCAATTGCATGAACAATAAATTGTCTATTGGTTGTAATCGCCTCTATTCTAAAATAAAATAAATAATTGATATCTGTTTATGAAGCTTATATAATATAATATTAAATCTTTAAAATAATAAATGATCCAACCGCATGATGAAAGCGCAAACAACTAACGAAAAGTTCCTCGCTGGGAAAAGTTAATTTGATTTTCCAAAGCTTTTCGTGCCTTCGAAAGATGTATATGCTTGCTATGAAATTTCTTTGACGTTCCTCTTCCCTTCAGTGTATTCACTCTTTTATATTCAAAGAACGAATACTGGCATAACTAGTTCCCAGTGCATTGTCCTGTACTGTAGAGCTTCTGCTTTTTCTCAATTTTTAAAAACTTTATAATTTTAAAAATAATTTAACATTTTGGATAACATTAACATTTCACAAAAACTGTATAACTTTATACAACCACATTTATTAAATATATAATTTTAAATAATTTGGTTTTACTTTATAATTTTATCCTTGTCGAACAAATCCGATACTTAGGACTCCACCTTGACAAACGACTCACTTGGAACCCCTATAATAGACTGAAACGACTAGAAACCGCCCGACGTTTTTGACTACTCCAGCACTTACTAGACAAACGCACTAAGCTTTCAATCAATTACAAACGACTCATATATATGAAAATAATAAGACCTGTTTGGACTTACGGAATCGAGCTTTGGGGCTCCACTAAACCATTGAATTCCTCTCGTATCCAATCCTCACAATCTAAAATCCTTTGTAAAATCTTCAACGCTCCTTACTTTGTCACAAATAAAATCATCCATAAAGACCTTAATGTTCCATATATTTCCGATTTGGAACAATCCAGATACCTATCCTCCCATAAAAAACTGCAGAACCATTCGAATCCTCTCGTTTCAAACCTTGCTTCCTCCTCGATCCCTGATAACCCTCCGAAGCGTCTGAAAAGAATATGTCCTCGGGACATTCTAATATAGAACTTCAATTTGAGTTCTAACCCTACACAATGACCTTAATATCCCTTTTGTACTTGACCTAATCCCAGACAAATTTTCCAAATTTCACCAGAATCTCACTCATCATCCTAATCCTGTAGCACAGTCTCCAGTCATCCCTACAATCCTCCTCGGAGGTTAAAACGGCAATGGCCCCGCGACCTTTTTTAAAAATGTATATATTGGAGTACTGGCACTGGCCAGATTCTTCACTCATGTCCTGAGCGTCTGTGGCTCTAGTGCTCTCCATCAGCCTCCACTGGCTTGCTATACCAGTGACGCGGCTGGGAGAGAAGCACTGGGATCTCCTGGAGTCCTGCTTTGGCTTCCACAGTTGGGGGACAAAGCTTTATTCGGAGTCCCCTGGGCCAATGTAAATATTGTACATAGGTGTGAATGTGTTTTATTTGTTTTGTTATTATTCGGCTGATCTGTTGTTTTAATTATCTTGTATATTACTTTATCTTTTTATTTATATATTTTTTTCCTTTCTTATATAAATATTGTGTGAATGAATACTATAGCCCTAGTACCAATGCCCTTCAGTGTGGCAGACTGTATTAATACTCAATAAAAGCTTTAAAAAAAAATTTATTAATAATAGTTTCTCTTCATGTTGTACATGTCATGTTATCAATGTCACATTTACTTGTTGTATTTTCCATGTAATACAGTTGTAAATTTCATTAAAAAAAAAAAATTTTAAAAATAAAAACTATAATTTGGGAGACCGAAAGAAAAAGTCTTCTTATTCTAATATATAACTTCTATTCTTGTAACTTTATATTCTATTATAAGTTGTATTACATGGTTTTTATAGTTAAATGAAGTTATAATGTTTTTATTATAAATACAATAGACATGACAAAAAATCAAATGTAATAAAAATTAATTGTTTTTTAAACACTTATTTCTTCATGGTATTTACAACTGTATTAGAATATAAATAAGTACACAGGAATATAATGACATTAAAACACTTATTGAAAAATTACCCACTGCTAGCACTCACATAATATGCCTACATAAGGATGTCACGAGGGCATTTTCTCCCTGAACGCCTGGAAGGGTTATCTTGGGATCGAAGGGGAAACGAGGTTAGAAACGAGAGAGCTATGATGGTTCTGAAGTTTATTATGGAAATATAGGTATCCGGATTGAGCCAAATCGGAAACATATGGCGCACTAACGTCGTTATGGGTTGTAGTCCTTATATCGTTAACGCCGAAATATTTCTGAAAACGTAAGGAGCATAGGAAATTTTACGAAGGAAAAAATTAATTATTTAAAATCTGAATCCCTAACACATAATTAGACATGAGTAAATTTCAAATTGTTTAATTAATAATTTAAAAAAATACATGTAGACAGGAGAAGGACAGAATCCCCAAAACCAAAGAATATCTCTAGACCTTTACACCTTATTGGGTTCTCAAATTACGACAAAAAATGAGACGACACTTGAAATAAAGCGGAGAATAGCAGCTGCCAACCGATGCTATTTTGGCCTATTTAAGCACATGAGAAGCTCACTACTTAGTAGACGAACGAAGCTACAGCTCTATAAAACGCTCATCCCGCCAGTTCTTACCTACGGTTGCCAAACATGGACCTTAGCCAAAAATGACGAAAAAGACCCTCTGGTCTTTGAAAGGAAAATCCTTAGAAGAATATTTGGAAGAATAGAGAGGTCTACAAATTGTTTAATGAACCTTATGTGGCAAGGATGATAAAATTTGGATGGTTAAGTTGGGCAGGACACATAGATCGGATGGAGAGATCTGAAATCCTGATAAGAATGCTTGAAGAACCATTACACTATACAAGGAGAGCTGGCAGACCGAAATTGAGATGGTGTGGCAGGCGAATCGAAAGACTTGATGGGAGTCAGGAATTGGAAAGCGGCCGCACAAAATAGAGAAATTTGGCGGAAGCTCGTTGAGGAGGCCAGGACCCACTAAGGGTTGTAGATCCATTAAGATAGATAGATAATTAATAATTAATGTTTGGTCACCAATTCATTAAAAATTAAATTATTCTTGAGTAGCTACTGAATGCCCTGCTTAGGAAGACACATATACATTTTTATTTCGGAATAATAAATTGAAAACTATTTAGTTTTATCTGCAATATCTGCATAACAACTAATATTTTGTTTATTTCCTAAACCACTTCCATTGATCATATTTTCGATCACTATTAACATGAGTATTTTATACCTTCCAATTTTTTGAGATAATATAGTCCGTTTTTAGAGAGATAGTTTTCGAAATACTAAAAATTTTAACGTCTGTATATATTTATTTTAATAATTCAAATTTCATCGATAGTGTTAAAAATAATATCGATTTTTAGATAGCGCGCTGGCGTATCGGTTTATTTAGATTTTAAATTACTTCGATACTGAAGTGTATTATATTGTAATATCCAAAACGAAATTTCGGTCAATTCTAATAATTAAAATATCACGTGCAGTCATGTATCAATTCATTTTAACTTTTCGGATTACTTTAGTATTTATTTTCATTATTATGCAGTGAGAGAAATAGTTAATGAAAATACTATAATTTTAAGATTGCGCAATACTGTCAGCTTGTGATTTCTTCAAGAATTGAGTTCAATTGATATAATAATATTAATATAATTATAATCATTTCTTGTCCCGAAATAGCTTTCAACGATATTTTTTGAATTAGTACTCGTACTCTGACAGCGTTCAAAGCCTGATGGAACCACAAAATTGAGCAATAACCTAGCTTTAAGAAGTTGCTGTAGAATGGTTTGTCAACATTTGCACCCCAAGTTGAGGGATGGGACCCATCAGTCTCGTAAATTAAGTAATCTATTAGACGTGTAATTCTCGCCCATCTCCTAGCCTCTGCAGATCCTCAGTAGTAGTATTATTAGTAATATTAACATGCTATAATTACTTAATTTTTAATGAATATCAATTTGTATATATATATATATATATATATATATATATATATATATATATATATCATTATTAATACGAGTTCAATTTTTCAAGAGTACTTTCCCTTATCACTTTAAAATTGAAATTTTATAACGGGTTTGAAACGTCATTTTAGAATTTTAAGATGTTTATATAACTTATATTTAAAAACCGTTCATTAATTTGCAACTGGTAATACGATTATCAATTAATATAATTAATATTAATATTCTCTTTCGTTTTATGGAGGAAATAATATTTATTTCCCTATTAGTATTAATAGCTAATAGTATTAGCATATTCCAAAGACTTTGAACAAGAAAAGGATCGAGAAACGTAATAGCTTTGGTAAACGTGAATCTAGAAGAACCGCTGTAAAAATACAATATACAAAGTTATAAAGTTATCAATACAGCACTTTTATCCAAGAGCTTGAAAAATTAAGCTCTTTTTTTTTAATATATGCTTCTGAGATGATCACAAGATATCGTTAAACTTTTTTCAATTAAAAACTCAAAACACAAGTTGATGATTATTTTCCTCATTTAATGAGGGAAAATAATAATTTAATCTTAAATAATAGCTAATATTAAACGTATATATATATATAATTATTAGCCAAAAAGGTTCTCTATCGAAAGAGGTTTAACTATACAATTTATATATTCCTCCAATTTTAAGAGCGTTCATCAACTCCAATGATCTGGTTAGTAAATAAAGTTTACACCTTAATTGAAATTATTTGATTAGTGTTATACGTTATACGTTTTAAATAAGTTATATTTCTTATAAATATATAAAAGAAAATTTATGTATGTTTTATTTATTTTTACATTATTGTTCTTTGGAACATTATGTTCAAAACCAAAGAAAAAGAAATAAGGAGATTACAAACCACTTAAAGGAAAAAGTTTCCTAATTCAGCTAATCTCGAGCTAAGTTTTTTCTTTTTAAATTCTAGAGAACTTTTGAAAATTCCTTTGAAACTTTATACCGAACTGCTGTGAGGTAATCTTTTATTATATCTATGTTATGTTGTACATTTTTGTGTTGCTACCGAGGGGACGGTGTGAAGCGAAGGGTGGAAACTCCAATGAGATTGCTCAGGGGCTCAAGAAAGTTTTAAATATAGCTAGCTAGTTTGGAACCTTCTCTATTGAATCGAAATAGTTAATGAGAAAAACTTTTCCTAGACGAAAATCATTTTGAGAACAGTAATAAAATAAAAATGGATATTCACAAGATAATCACTATATATTTTTTAAATGTATGTTATATAATAAATAAAAAAGAATGGCAAGTTCTGAATATTGATTCATATTTATCAGCTAGTACAATTATTCCTCATATAGAGAAAAGCAACACGAGACGATTCTTCCGGTGCATTAAACAAAATTTCAGTATCAAATAATATTCTCTTGTTTCATGAATTAATTTATTAAACTAATGAAACCGATCTAATAATAAACTTAACCTTAAATATTTCACAAGGTGTCTAAAGGAATCACTAAAACGTAAATTTAGGGGCTAGGGGTGAATCGATCAAAGAGTAGATGGGAGGATTATGTTAAGTATGACATAAAAATTGGTATTTTATGGTATGGTTCAGTAGAGGGACACACACACACACACACACACACACACACACGCATATATATATATATATATATATATATATATATATAAAAACTTTAGTGATTTCTACTTCGAATCATCACTTTTTTATTGAGAAATATTACAATCTGTCTCAAAAGACAGTTATATTATATTTTAAATATTAATATTTTAAAATTTGTTCGTTGTTTTTTAGAACTTGTTTATTGAGAAATATTACAATCTGTCTCAAAAGTCAGTTACATTATATTTTAAATGTTAATATTTTAAAATTTGTTTGTTGTTTTTTAGAACTTGTTTATAGAGAAATATTACAATCTGTCTCAAAAGACAGTTATATTATATTTTAAATATTAATATTTTAAAATTTGTTCGTTGTTTTTTAGAACTTGTTTATTGAGAAATATTACAATCTGTCTCAAAAGTCAGTTACATTATATTTTAAATGTTAATATTTTAAAATTTGTTTGTTGTTGTTTAGAACTTGTTTATTGAGAAATATTACAATCTGTCTCAAAAGACAGTTACATTATATTTTAAATGTTAATATTTTAAAATTTGTTTGTTTTTTAGAACTTGTTTATTGAGATATATTACAATCTGTCTCAAAAGACAGTTATATTATATTTTAAATGTTAATATTTTAAAATTTGTTTGTTGTTTTTTAGAACTTGTTTATTGAGAAATATTACAATCTGTCTCAAAAGACAGTTACATTATATTTTAAATGTTAACATTTTAAAATTTGTTTGTTGTTTTTTAGAACTTGTTTATTGAGAAATATTACAATCTGTCTCAAAAGACAGTTACATTATATTTTAAATGTTAATATTTTAAAATTTGTTTGTTGTTTTTTAGAACTTGTTTATTGAGAAATATTACCATCTGTCTCAAAAGACCGTTACATTATATTTTAAATGTTAATATTTTAAAATTTGTTTGTTGTTTTTTAGAACTTGTTTATTGAGAAATATTACAATCTGTCTCAAAAGACAGTTACATTATATTTTAAATGTTAATATTTTAAAATTTGTTTGTTGTTTTTTAGAACTTGTTTATTGAGAAATATTACCATCTGTCTCAAAAGACAGTTACATTATATTTTAAATGTTAATATTTTAAAATTTGTTTGTTGTTTTTTAGAACTTGTTTATTGAGAAATATTACAATCTGTCTTAAAAGACAGTTACATTATATTTTAAATATTAATATTTTAAAATTTGTTTGTTGTTTTTTAGAACTTGTTTATTGAGAAATATTACAATCTGTCTCAAAAGACAGTTACATTATATTTTAAATTATAAAATTTAATTCTTCTGTTTCCTATTGA